>JASCZW010006004.1:0-118182 GCA_034211315.2 Aedes japonicus | reverse complement strand
GCATTTTCATAGCTTACGGGACCGTCAACCAAGAAATTTACGTGAAAGAGTGTTTGAATAAACGTCTGCTGCCTTTCCTGAAGAAACACGGTTGTTCCGTACTGTTTTGGCCGGATTTGGCATCTTGCTATTACGGTAAAAAGGCCATGGAGTGGTACGCCGCCAACAACGTGCAGGTGGTTCCCAAGGACAAGAACCCTCCCAACACGCCAGAGCTCCGCCCAATTGAGAAATACTGGGCTATTGTCAAGCGGAACCTAAAGAAGACCAAAAAAACTGCTAAGGACGAGCAGCAGTTCAAGGCAAACTGGCTTTCTGCGGCGAAGAAAGTGGACAAGGTGGCTGTACAAAATCTGATGGCAGGGGTCAAGCGTAAGGCCCGGCAATTCGGATTTGGAAAAGCGGAAGCCTAACTGAATATTTTTCCTGAATTTTATACTAATTGAACTTGAAAAAGAAATTTAATTTGATTTTTTAAATAAACGATTTCACCGATTTACACGCGTTTTCCCTTGACCAAATTTTGACCGTATCACCCTTTAGGTCCTTGGTAAGAAGTGCCTTGAGGTCGGTGGGTGGAGGAGACTTGCTGGCTTTATGGCGCTTTGACGCCTGAGCGGCGCCGTTGAGCCTATCAGTTGTCTCCACTGTGGCTTTACCTTTGGGATTCTTGGTCACTGGTTTGGGGGTTGCTTGTTTGATTGGGTCGGCCGACTTCATCGCTTTTAACACCTGATCTTGGATGGTGTTCTCCTTCGATACGATACGCGTATGGAGCACTTTAACTGGCGAACCGAACACGACGAGATCGAAACTTTCACTGCGCAGTATAGGAATGGAATCAATATCTCATTTTAAGAATGGATGGGTAAAAAGAATTACCGGTAAACTGGTCAACAATATACATGTTGTTAGAGAAGTAGTTCATCACTCCTTTGCACATATCGAAAAACCGCTTCGGTCGTGGATCTTGATAAAATCGGACGGAAGCAACCAGCGGATTAAACCACCGGTATCTATCACGGAAAGCTTGTATCAGATAGTTTGTAATATAAATTCTGGCCGAAATATTAGCAGAACATTCCTAAC
This sequence comes from Aedes japonicus, assembly GCA_034211315.2. Classification (NCBI taxonomy): domain Eukaryota; kingdom Metazoa; phylum Arthropoda; class Insecta; order Diptera; family Culicidae; genus Aedes; species Aedes japonicus. The sequence goes on along the minus strand of JASCZW010006004.1, from coordinate 117,093 downwards.
GTGCCTACTGCATCAGAAGACACTACACTTCAATGCAGATTTTCTTTCTTTGATTCAGAAAGGTGGTCTTCCAGTAGCCGCAATGAGCCAATATGTCAATGATATGGATTTCACGTGCGAAGTGAATGAAGGGACGCTTCGAAAAATATAACCTCCGGTTTTTCACGCGATATATGCCATAAATCAAAAACGTTGCTACTTTTGCGACAAATGGCAATAGATGTTTTCATCATCAATGATCCTGATAAGCTGCACGAAACAGAAGCTTCTGAGAGGGCAATCGATGTACTTTTTGCATCAGTCGCAGAGATCGATACAAATCTAAGCAAACGAAAACGTGGGCTATTTATTTCAAACGAAGAACCATGTGTAGGAGCCTTTGTTTAAACACCAATCATAAGCATTACTATCAGGCTAATATGCAAGTTAATGTTTGATTTATTTATGTTTGCATCACTTTCAGCTCGCCAACATAAAGCGCATATCGAGGACTATTAATAACAAGGTTACCTATTGACAGTTTACACCCAATCATTTTTTTTCCAAAGTATCATAACTTTAAATATGCCGGTAATGGAATTTTGTCTAAGAATAAGTTAACTAGAAATGAGAAAAAAAATAGTATTTTCCATTAAATTGCAACTACCTTTGCTTATCTTGACAGATACGCGTATTTCGTCTAAAATGTACAGACTTCTTTAGTGTCGTGTACTAATAACTCGACTCACGACGACGTTGTAAGTAATCAAAAATAAAATTAATTTTCTTAATTTTCAATCTCTCCTACGCACATTTTTTCCCACGAAAAATATTGGAGTAAATATTTTTATGCTTTCATGAGGTAACTTTCGGCCAACCGGGTTGATTCGTATTCTTATATAGCTGCGTCTGCACCGACTGAGCTAACGGAGGAGCTAGGAGACTAATTAAAACAAAATTTAGTTGTTTAATACAAACATTCAAAAAGTGGACCTAAAATTAAACCTCAGTCACGGTTTCAAGCATTCTATTGTTGTTCGTTCAGAAGCAAGATTTTGTTTTTGTTTTGAGTGTATTTTCAAATTTGGCTCTCGTGTAAAGTTGGGTGTTCTCAAGTACATTATAATTAATATTTTATACTAAGACTATACGTTGCATATGGGAAAACACTTAACTATCATCGAACAACCAGCTATAGGTCTTGTTCACAATTTCCTTACTTGAAATGACCTGAAATGACCCTGTCCGATAAGTGAAGAGTACAACAATGCACCGTAAGCCTTTTTGTACTCTAAAATCGCAAAATAAATAGCTACAGTCTGAGTAAGGTTATTTCAGCTTTGGGACATTCTCCATCTCTAGCAATTATGTCGAAGCAAACAAAATGCACCTGCAGTTGCGAGAGAAAGCAGTGGTAAACAAAAATGTATGGTGTAAAAGAGACACAACGTGGACAAACCATCAAACATGGAGAGATATTAACGTCGTCTTCACACATGATAAATTCTGAGAAACTGGCGACGAAGAAGTTGGTGCAGCGACCATCATTTATCCAAGCCCTTATTTAGATTAACATGGTTCAAATGATTATCATTACATATATTATTATGCAATGTCTAGTTATTACTAATAGAGTTGAACTGACATTTTTGCGAAGAAAAGCCTTGCCTCTAGCTTTAATACACATGACTCATGATATTGAAATGCAGTCTCTCTACTGTTCCTGTCCACACAAGATTTCTACCGTATATGTTAACAACCAGCTCTATGTACGCCGACACATGCATTACACTTTGTTTGACAAAGCGCAAGCTATGAATTTTTCTATCCAGGTGTTTCAAGCAAAACTTACCCTTGCTGGGAACGTGATTCCATTTCCGTAAAATGCTTGCTCAGGATACAGAGGCACCCGAATGTCTTGATCATCCTTCACTAGATCGTAAGGTTGAGAAGGCATTTTTCTTGCTTCCGTCTCAAAGTGTGTTGAGTCTGCTCTTTTCAAAACTACACGTTGTTAGCACGTTAGAGCCCTCAATCACTTTTTGCAGCACTGTTGACACTATTTGGCACTCGTTTCACTGTTAAACGTTCTTAATAACATTTTCTGAACTGTGTTACACTTTGTTCCACATTTTACATTCACTGTTGAAGACAAGATCAATTTTTCGTAAGTTTAGCATTTCCTGCATTTCAACGCGCGTGCTTATAAGGATGAATCTACCAAAGGTCAATTACTTCGGAAATAATTATATGTAATACTGTAACCTAGAACACGATAGAAAACAGAGCAAAGCGCAACGGAAGAAGCATGATATGAAATAACACAATTTCAACGTTTCTTCTTTCCATCCTTTCACGAGAGAGATTTACGACCACAACTTTAGTTCGAATACAGCGCGGCACAAATCAACTGAAATTGAACGTATCTTAAAACAGATTTTCCTTTATTTCCTTCGATCATTGTCCAGAACGTTCAACATCGTCATGCTGGGTCATACATAAGGCAACTCAACCCATCACACACGCGGTTCAGGTGTAGAAAGCAAAGTAGAAAAGAAAAAGTTTATGCTCTTATGCCTTATTCGTCTTTTTCATGTTCCTTTGGAGGCAAAAACTGGATAAACCGGTTCTCAACTCAGCCGCTGCTTTCCGATATAGAAAAAAGCATAACAAGAAGTAGAACTTAATTCTTTATCTTTGTTGTCATATGTGCCTATTAATACAAAGGAAAACATATGAAATTCCCTGTTGGTATTGCTCTTGTCGTTGTGTATGCTATTGTTCGAATTCATGCTGGTAATCACTGAACTATCCACGATGAACTGTCCAGATAGGATGGTATAAGGAAAAAAACGTTTTACAGATAGTATAAATTGATTATCCGGAAAAAAAGATTATAATAATTGAACAATGCATTATTATAGATAATATGCTCTGCCTTTATTTTAATTATAATAAGAAAAAATTAACAAGACACTTTGGCATATTCAGCGAAAATTATATAAATATTGAAAAAATATCAACATAATAATAGTTTTCGTAAATTTGCAGCAAAACTCGAATTGGGCACCTTTATTGCTTGTATCAGCCTGAAGAGCTGATTTATTGCATTTCTTACAGAACTTATAAGAAGAAAATGTACAAGAAACAATAATCGAACGAAACAACTAAATTTCGAATATCCGAAATCTCCAGTCTCAGAATTTCTTGTACCCATCAGTGGCGTAAATTGTATGGAATTTGATGTTGGTAGTTATTCTTCCAACTTTGCAATGCATCCACTGAAGCAGATTTTCAGTTTCGAACTGGATCATATCCTTTGCAACATCAATTTTTTTGTGACTTGTCCGGCAATGAAATTAGAACTATTACTTTTGGAATGAATGTTAACTACCGCGTTAGGATCACTCCGAATCATTTTTGAACGTCTTAACATAAAAGTAGATGCAATCTTGTGAGATCGTTGTCAATGACGCATGGTGAGACCAAGATCTGTATGACTAAGAATTGTGGCAGCTATTGAGTCAGAGAAAAAAAAAATAGCTGAGCGTTAAATCTAATGCATTTTATGAGATCTTTACAAAATATAAGTTACGATTAGTTAAATATACAATTTATCTCAACAATACAATACAATACTGAGATAAATGTTCACTTCCGTTTCAACAGATTCCAGTTGTTCTATATAGGGCGCATACAAATTTGTACTCTTGAATAACTTATAAATCATAGCAGATTGACTAATTGTTTCCGATTGAGCTTGAGTCACTAAACCATATAAGATGATATTTTATTAGTTCCTTCGATGCCTTCGCATTTGATGAGAGTTTGTGTCTCTCTTTCATTCGTTGGAACAACTTTGCCAGACATGAAATCTATTTTTGAAACGGTAACGATGGAGATTTTGAAGAATGATCCAAAACTTGAATAAAAAACATACCCTCCGAGCCGGTCACACAAATATTCTCGCAATTGAGGGTGTTCCAAATGAAGTAAAATTATTCACGCGCGTTGATGTCGTGCAGTGTAAAAGTTAAGCAAGTTGAACATTCCTTTGTTGTATCGTAAAGCAACTATGCAATTAATCACATCTGCACAGAACTCATAGTGGATGTCAATGACTAAATTGTACAGAATCAATGAGTCATATCATAGCTCAAACTACCATGCAGATCATGCATTCGTTGATCACTGTACACAAAGTGAAAAGTAGAATAAAACAGCTTCCGGTTTATTTAACTAAAATCGTTTTTTTTCCTGCTTTCTGTCGTCGAGAACCACAACACATTAAAACAAACTGGTATATGTCGCGAATGTAGGAAGAATACGAGCACACAATACTAAATTTAACGCGTTGGTTTACGGTAAATATTGCACTTGTTTGTCACTTTGCTTTCTAGGTAAGCATTAATGCATATTTACACTCCATTCCAACTATCTTCATTCATAAGCTTCAAACAAATACACATGCACAATCGAATCTTGTTTTTTCGGTTTTCATTAATTACCGGATTCTTTGATGTTTCACATTGGCTTTAATTTACTTTATTTATTTTATTAAATTTGTTGGGGAAAAAAATCCGAGATACTCTTTTCAATGTAGACTCAACTCAAGGGTGAACCACCCATCTAGTCCGACACACGCCAAACAACTGACTGTCTGGATCTTATCGAATGGAATAGAGAAATGTTTCAATGTAGTGGTGCTGGTGTATTTCTATGCATTCATTCATTTTTAATTTGGATTTCTCTTATTTGATGCGTTCACATATTGAAACATAAAAATCGTGGATATCCGCAAAATCATTCAGCTGGTAATAGTATTCCAGAAGAAAAAAATACTATAAGATTACAATGCGTTGCCAACTACTGGTTGGGATGCTAGAGAAGGGCCTTCAATTCGAGGTGGGAAATAAAATCAAGTGGTTAGCCAACTTGACAGAGTACAAATACTTTGAAATGCTTTCTAAAAAGTGTACAATAGAATTTTCTAACATTTATTTTATTTATTTATTTTTTTTTTCCGTCGGTCTATTTCCTCACATGGTGACAATCACCGATGCCAGGGAGACGACTCCCCTACCTGGACCCTAAATATCGACTGATGACTATGAACCGGGACCAACGGCTTTACTTCCCTTCCGAAGGAAGACGTGACCACGATTTTTTCGCCTCAGAAAACTTTTCTAACATTCTTACAATTATGTTGGTTCAACGACCTATTAGATGCACAAACCAGGAACAGCGAGCGTTTGTTTCTAGAATATTTTCTAGACGCACAAATATTGAAAAATTCGCATGTTTTTTTGGAAAGCGACACCCCACCAAGCCAAGCTGTGTTTTTACCTGTGGAAGAATAATAATTTTCGAACTCCATTTATAATATAGGATTTTCTTGTCGTAATTTTCACAACACTGATAACCAAATTCACCGCCTACTACTCAAGCCCAAAAAAAGCATCCTGGTTGACTTTCGATCAATCTCTCATATTCAAACAGAAAATGTAGTCTACGCTTTGCTATCATTGCAACTGTGTCGTTTGTTGTGTTAATGTGTGAGTATTTTGAAACCAGCACCAAATGTAATTCGTGACTAACTTTACCATGGCACTACACTGGAATCATTTCTAACAACTGGTGTATAATCGTTTCTATGATTCCACAATAAATATATTTAATTACCAATGGTGACATTATTTGTAACTCCGATCTCACAGTTCCTCCAAATATCTCCTAACAAAAGTCAATGTACTTTGTAGCTAAAAGTAAGTAAAATCACTCGAAAGATGTTTGATCTGCCACAACTTGCCACAATTTAAGATAAAGTTATTGAAAAAAAGGCTAAATTTAATTAAAAATCTTCAATAACTTTTCTAGTAAAGGGTGTATTCGATAAAAATGGCACACAGAAAATCTTCTGTAACTTTTGAATCGTATGAGTAAAAAACCTAGAAATTTGAGTAGATCTTAATCATAGTGTATTATTTACATCTGCCAAGTTTCATAGTTATACATTCAGTAGTTCCAGTCATGTCGTCGAAACAAGAAATTGTCCGTGAGAAAATTTTGTGCACTCACAATCAAAATCCAGGGGCGTCCCACCGGTGGATTGCTAAAAGGCTTGGAATTGCAAATACAACTGTGTCTCGTGTAATAAGAACCTTCGAGTAGCGTCTGAGTGTCCAAAGGAAGGAAGGGAGTGGTCGTAAAAGTGGTCCAATGGACAGTAAAATGGCCAGGATAGTCGTATAACAATTCAAGAACCGTCCAAACATGTCAATTCGAGATGTCGCTAAAAAGTCTAAGGTGTCAGTCGGTTTTGTGCAGAAAACCATGAAGCGTGCTGGGTTACATGTTTACAAAGTGCAAAAAGCCCCAAACCGGAATGAAAAACAAAACCTCACTGCGAAAACCCGCGCCCGGAAACTTTACACGAAGCTGCTCACCAAATACGGTTGCATCGTGATGGATGACGAAACATACGTCAAGGCCTGGGCAAGAATATTTCGTTGCCAAGTCGAAATTCGATGTTCCGGAGGATGTTCGAAAGAAGAAACTATCGAAATTTGCAAAGAAGTTTTTTAATCTGGCAGGCGATTTGCGGATGTGGTGAAATAAGTGCTCCCTTCATCACTTCCGGAACAATAAACGGTGCGATTTACATGGAAGAGTGCCTTAAGAAGCGTCTCTTGTTATTCATTAAGAAGCACAAAGGATCAACTCTGTTTTGGCCTGATCTAGCATCCTGCCACTACGCTCGAAACGTATTGGAGTGGTACCGAGCCAACGGAGTCAATTTTGTGCCAAAGGATATGAACCCACCAAATTCACCGGAACATCGTCCAATTGAAAAATTCTGGGCAATTATGAAAACGGAACTTCGCAAACATCCCAAAACTATAAAAACAGAGCTAGAATTGAAGAAAATTTGGGTAAAAACAACAAACACACTGGGAAAATCGGTTATACAAAATTTGATGGGTGGAGTGAAAAGGAAGGTGCGGGCATTCGGAATGGGAGACGAAATTGAATAAAACAAATGTTGAAAATCAAAACTCATTAGTAGTTCTTCATTCCCTGAAAATTTCAAGAAAATCCGATAATCAGTTTAATTTTGATGAGTATATATGTGTGTGCCATTTTTATCGAACACACCCTTTATAAATCATAGCGCTAAACAATCTTGAACAAACATGTGTGTTTGAATAAAATAGGTAACTTTGTAGAATATTTAAAAACCTTAAAATGATTGTTTACAAAGATGTGGGCCAAAAACTAATTTTTAAGGGTTTTTCATAAACAATGCATCATATCTCGTTAACGTTTGGAGATGGGGAGTTGCTGTCTTGGACAAAGTTGCTTGTTTTAGTGTGTTCTAAAACTTTTGTGAAAACAACAACTTTTTTTGTTCACAGTCTGAAAAAGTAAATGTTAGATGACCCTTATACGGGGTTACATCATCACTATAGTGGTACGAAAAAATAGCCTATTTTATGACAATAAACTTCTCCGAATATACTACCCTTATAATATTGCACATTTTCGAGCCATTAAATAAACACGTGATTTTAATAGGTTGAATTCACAAACAGACCCTGTACAATTTATAACGCGCTAAGGATAATGATCTGGTCGACCATATCAACACAATCACTACAGCAAGCACAATCGTTGCTTTTATGTCCCCGTCCTTTGATTTCCAGTGAAAAAAATGAATATTATTTAAGAGTTTTTGAAATTCTACGTTCTATACATTAAAATCTACAACTTTATGTAAGTGCTGCATAGAAAGTCCGGCCATACTAGTGTTTGTTGCACATTCATGCTGTTCATCAAATACTTAAAATGACAAGAATAATCGTTTGATTACATGTTTTTCATACTTTCTGTAGAAATCGTATGTCATGTAAGAATTCTTGTATGAAATTGAGATTTAAAGTATCAAAATTTAATTTAAAAAAAAACTTACTTATAATCTTTTGATGTTTTTTTTGTTTCTTTGTTATCAAAATTTTAAGTCACAGGGTGGTTAATCTTCCATCGTTGTCACTTAAATACGTTTTAAGGTACGGGTTTTTTGTGTGTGTCTTTATTATGGTAATATTCATCCCCCTGGGATGGTTCATCAACTGTACGGGGGTGAGATTTGAACTCGTAACATTGGCTCGAGAGGTATGGATGATAACCACTACGCCGGGGTAGCCCCCTTCCATTTGAAGGGTCTAAACACTGGCCAGACTGAGCTGTTATAACATGTTATTATCCTATCTTGATGACGAATTTCTTGTTGAAATTATTTGATAACCGTTATAACATGTTATAACCAACATTATTACTCTGTAGTCTTAACAAGGCATTACCAATGTTAGAGTGCATATAAATGAACAAAACCCTCAACATGATGAAGCATCATACATTGGCAAAGACTTGAGAGATTCCCACAAACAACCTAAATGTTGGCTTACCATTTTTAATCTTGTTGACAGCTGTTTGTTATATTTTCGTCCAAAACACATTTCCAAAAGGCACACTACCATACCGAGACGTGATAAGCTTAATCACAGAGAACAGACATCCAAGCTGGAGTACCCTTCGTGTGTAAATTTCTATAACAGCTATTTTAAAATTACAGCTCGTTTTGGAAAAGTCTATAAATTATGTCACGCAGAAAGTGGAGAAGGAGGATTTAGGAAAACGTGAAAATCCATACAAAAAAAATTGAAGGTTCATACAGAAAACGTGACAAAGTCACTTTTTGCGTGACATAATTAATGCGTTTCCTTTGGTGAATCGTATTGTTAATGGCGCCGCTTGCACGTCTCGAGATTTGATAGCCTGTCAATTTTAGTTTGGTGAAACCTAGACTAGGTGGCGTTGTTTTGCAACGGTTTGCTTTTAAATTTACACAATAAATTGGAAATTAAATGTTCGATCCTGGATGTCTGTTCTCTGTGTTTATAATACGTTCACACTACGCTCTATATTACGTGATATAGAGTATCTTGATATCAGCATCTTTTTCAAATTTTCAAGTTGCTCTATATAACGTAATATAGGTTGTAGTGTGAACGGGATATTACAATCTAATGCTGGTTAAACGATCTATTAGCACAGAGAACATCATCTTTCATCTTTAAAAACCTTAAAATGATTGTTTACAAAGATGTGGGCCAAAAACTAATTTTTAAGGGTTTTTCATAAACAATGCATCATATCTCGTTAACGTTTGGAGATGGGGAGTTGCTGTCTTGGACAAAGTTGCTTGTTTTAGTGTGTTCTAAAACTTTTGTGAAAACAACAACTTTTTTTGTTCACAGTCTGAAAAAGTAAATGTTAGATGACCCTTATACGGGGTTACATCATCACTATAGTGGTACGAAAAAATAGCCTATTTTATGACAATAAACTTCTCCGAATATACTACCCTTATAATATTGCACATTTTCGAGCCATTAAATAAACACGTGATTTTAATAGGTTGAATTCACAAACAGACCCTGTACAATTTATAACGCGCTAAGGATAATGATCTGGTCGACCATATCAACACAATCACTACAGCAAGCACAATCGTTGCTTTTATGTCCCCGTCCTTTGATTTCCAGTGAAAAAAATGAATATTATTTAAGAGTTTTTGAAATTCTACGTTCTATACATTAAAATCTACAACTTTATGTAAGTGCTGCATAGGAAAGTCCGGCCATACTAGTGTTTGTTGCACATTCATGCTGTTCATCAAATACTTAAAATGACAAGAATAATCGTTTGATTACATGTTTTTCATACTTTCTGTAGAAATCGTATGTCATGTAAGAATTCTTGTATGAAATTGAGATTTAAAGTATCAAAATTTAATTTAAAAAAAAAACTTACTTATAATCTTTTGATGTTTTTTTTGTTTCTTTGTTATCAAAATTTTAAGTCACAGGGTGGTTAATCTTCCATCGTTGTCACTTAAATACGTTTTAAGGTACGGGTTTTTTGTGTGTGTCTTTATTATGGTAATATTCATCCCCCTGGGATGGTTCATCAACTGTACGGGGGTGAGATTTGAACTCGTAACATTGGCTCGAGAGGTATGGATGATAACCACTACGCCGGGGTAGCCCCCTTCCATTTGAAGGGTCTAAACACTGGCCAGACTGAGCTGTTATAACATGTTATTATCCTATCTTGATGACGAATTTCTTGTTGAAATTATTTGACAACCGTTATAACATGTTATAGCCAACATTATTACTCTGTAGTCTGAACAAGGCATTACCAATATTAGAGCGCATATAAATGAACAAAACCCTCAACATGATGAAGCATCATGCAGATTGGCAAAGACTTGAGAGATTCCCACAGAAAACCTAAATTTTGGCTTACCATTTTTAATCTTGTTGACAGCTGTTTGTTATATTTTCGTCCAAAACACATTTCCAAAAGGCACACTACCATACCGAGACGTGATAAGCTTAATCACAGAGAACGGACATCCAAGCTGGAGTACCCTTCGTGTGTAAATTTCTATAACAGCTATTTTAAAATTACAGCTCGTTTTGGAAAAGTCTATAAATTATGTCACGCAGAAAGGGGAGAAGGAGGATTTAGGAAAACGTGAAAATCCATACAAAAAAAAATTGAAGGTTCATACAGAAAACGTGACAAAGTCACTTTTTGCGTGACATAATTAATGCGTTTCCTTTTGGTGAATCGCATGTTAATGGCGCCGCTTGCACGTCTCGAGATTTGATAGCCTGTCAATTTTAGTTTGGTGAAACCTAGACTAGGTGGCGTTGTTTTGCAACGGTTTGCTTTTAAATTTACACAATAAATTGGAAATTAAATGTTCGATCCTGGATGTCTGTTCTCTGTGTTTATAATACGTTCACACTACGCTCTATATTACGTGATATAGAGTATCTTGATATCAGCATCTTTTTCAAATTTTCAAGTTGCTCTATATAACGTAATATAGGTTGTAGTGTGAACGGGATATTACAATCTAATGCTGGTTAAACGATCTATTAGCACAGAGAACAGACGTTCATCTTCGGTCTGCAACTTGTGTAAAACTTGGACTTGGATTACTTGGAGTGGCAGCAATCAAGCCACATTAAAATCTCGAGGTCTCACACTCGTACTCCATCACCTCTATCATATACTCAGTAGCAAAAAAAAGCCGAGCAAAATTTTATTTGCAAAAAACTCCATGTTCAATCTCCTGTAACATTGTTAATTATCAATATTTTTGGCTGAAAATTTAACAGGCTTTTTTTGCACCGATATTTCAGCAAGGTCAGCATCGGGTGAAAAAGGGAAATGCTCATGTTGGTGCGTCAACTTTGATGCCAGCTGTAGTCCAAACAGTTCAAATGTTGTCCACATTATTTTCGGTATTTTTTTAAGCTATGGAGAAATTTTTAATGTGAACCTACATTTTTCACAGAAATACGGATTTCTGAAATTGCTATGTCCAAAAATGACTTTTTTCACATATGTTATGATAACTCCAAATTCATAAAATTTTAGTCTATACATTGACAATTTTGGTCTATAATATTGATAATCGACAAAGTTTCAGTAAGTTAAACGACACGGTTATTGAAGCAAAATTTTGCTCGGCTTTTTTTTTGCTACTGAATGTATAGTACGTATGAGGACTAGCTTTAAGCATCAACAGGCCCAATTTGTCCTACCCCGCAGTGCGATGTTAGGCAAAGGGTGACGTCCTTGGTTCGAGTACTACTGTACGCATGCCCTTTCGCTCAATTTTAAATACATCTGTTCTATTTCCAACCTGCCGCACACTGACGGAACTTTCAACACTTTCTCTTCATATCTTTCTTTCTAGCAAAACATTACTGTCCACTCTTGGTGCCTCATGGTGATGAGCGAACATCTCCTTCTACATCATAATTGTTACTCCACGCACGGAGAATACAAAAACATAAAAATTAGAGTATATAAAACTTTATTAACTCATGCCAAAAGGTCTCTGTATGTGACTATTAATTAACGATCGTTAAACAATGTCATGCAAATTAGAGACTGAAGATTTTAACACGTCTTTTGATTGTTTCAAATGCATAACCCAGGATGGATTAGATGTAGAATAAGGCAGCCTTCAATCCAGGATCACGAGTTTAGATCCGGGATCGATAAAAATCAAATTTGGGTACTGTTTTTGAAAAAGTTCTTTCAAACATATGAAGAGTTATAAATTCCACAAATAATTACCTATACTAACAACTGCTAAGAATAAGTAATAAATTATTAAAAAGAAAATCTTTTCAAAGTTTACTCAATAATTGTAAGTGGCATTAAAAACGTTAGGTAAAGTTCTAGAATAACCTCTTTTGTAAACCATTATTAAAACTTTGTTAAGCAATACAAAAGTCTCATGAACAACACTGGCTATAGTACATTTTATCGTAAGATGACTATGCTCTCTTAAAGTAAATTAAGTTATAGCTAACGATTGTTTTTATTTAAGAGATAAGTTAAAGCTCTACAATGGTTGATACAAAACTTCTATCACTGTCTCATTTGTGTTGTGCTTCAAGAGATGAGATGAAGCTTTACAGTGGTTATACCAATTGTTAAATATTGTTGATGTTTAATAAATAGGGAACGTCCATTAATTACGTCAAGCAAAAAACTTCAGGAATCTTGTTCCGTATATGTTGCTGAGCAGGCAGCAATCAATTTCCCATTGGGGATAATTTCCGACATGCCCATAGACCATCATTTCATCTTTTCTAACAGTCTCAGTTCTATTAAAACGCTCCGGTCGACGAAAAAAGAGAGGCACTCATCTTACTTTCTTTCAAAAACAAGGGAGCAGATATGTGCGTTGGTCGATAGATCATTGATGATTACCTTTTTATGGGTCCCCTCACATTGCTGAATACCAGACAATGAGAAGGCGGACTCTTTAGTGAACGTGAGCACACAAGAAGGCGAGATTTTTTAAAGAAGAATTTCACATGATGAATTTTTCTCATTAGTACCTTCAAAGTTGTCAAAACGATTGGATAAGTAATTTTCTTGGGCGGTGGTTACATTTTATTATTCCAAATGTTTCGTAGAGATTGTAGTCAGGGTTGCGGCTTATCATTTTTGACTCAGGCATATTCATTTGCCAATATCTCCTTTCAGAGGGTCGATTTGATAATATGATGTATGATGAACTTGTAGTGCATGAGTAGACCTACAACTTTGTTTAACAGTACATTGCTCTAACTCCCTATATCTTCGACATGAGAGCGTATATTCACAGTGATCTTCACGATGATAATCGCGTGATCTTCACCGCGAATTTCATCGCGAAGATCACTGCGAATATACGCTCTTATTCCTCAGATATAAGAGATAGAGCTATGTATTGTTAAACCAAATTGTAGGTCTACTCAAGCACCATAAGTTCATCATACATTATATTTTGAAATTGAGCTTCTGAGAAGAGCTATCGGCAAATGAATATGGATAAGTCAAAAATGATAAGCCGCAACCTTGATCGTAGTTCAAAGGTCTGGATGAAAGTCGGGGTTTCTTTAGTGTGATGTCAAGACCCCCTCCCGCCCCTTCAGCGGCGTAGGGTGGGCAGTGGTGGGCTACTTGAGTCGATTGCGTCGAGTTGTGGAAGCTAAATGGGTCAGGAAGTGGTAGCTAAATGGCTCGACCAAAGTAGATGGGAGCTAACCGGCTCAAGAATGAAGCAAATGGAGAGTAAAGCAGAGGTCCAGAGAGTAGGGCAGACACAGCAACGCCGATGCATAGTAAAAAATTAAGAAGTGAGTGTCCCACGATGGTGACCGTGAAAGAGAACACGTGATGACGGTCGGCTACTCCACATCAGTACACGTCTTGACGAGAACATGAAGTAACCTCTAGCAAGAGCTGAAAATGAGAGAAGTACCCGAACTAGTCGATTCATCGTCCCGGAGGGAGAAGGCAAACGGGAAGAATAAGGATTGTTTTAAGTGGTTGGACGCAATTACACTCCGCGTTACTTGCAACGCACCTCCACCCGCACCCGCATAGTTATCATACCTTATGTCTGCTCGCGATCGTTCCCTGAAAACAATGAACTATTTTGCAAATTCGATGCCATTTCCTTTGATTGACTCTCGATCCATACGTAGCTGGATGTTTTGTGGATTCCAAAGCATGTCCTAAGTCTGAGTACTGAATGAAGTTTTTTGTGTGCGTGTGTGTGTCAGTGAGAGCAAAAGAATATCGCCCTTTACTCACTCTGATCCTCTGTCACACAACCTACATAATCACTAAATCATCCACTCTTGGCATTTCTCTATTCTTACTGGAGTAAGACGTGAATTCTAGAGCGAGATGGGCCGTTAATGGTCTTAATCGACTTTACAGGCGCCCTGAATAAAGAAAGAAAAATAAGACAAGCTTACCGGTATTCCAGAATTGATTTGTGTCGCTACTGTCCGTCTCTTATCCTGTTATATACTGTTTAACCTCCATTGTATCAGCCTTACTGGACCCGGTACCGCTTTTATTCGCTCAGCCCTGGTCAATCTTGTCTACACGTATTGGCGAACATCACGGAGCGATCTGACGACTTGTCCATTTGTAAGCAATGTGGTTCAAGGAACTTGATTTGACCACCAATGAAATCATTATTGACTTCTCATGTGACTTACGGTGTCGATTTATTGGATGGGTCCAAGCCAGAAATTTCCACTTTCTCTGAGATACCTGGAACATATCTGGATGGGCTGTGTTTATGGGCGCTTGATATCATCACAATTGCTTTCTCACGCTTACGATAATAACATTCACTTCATGAATTTTATCGCACTTCTGCTGCAGACTACAAAAACGGAACAGAATACTGGTAGTTGTTACGGTATTTATAGACTAAAACATCGGCAAATGTGATATAGCATGTCATTTCTAGGGTTTTTTTTTTTCATTAGGGCGAATCTGCAATTGAGAGATTCTCTCCGGGCTCGCTCTCTTTCATTCATAAACCAGTCACCTTTACGTTTTTCATTCTAATATTTGTAGAGTATGCTAGCTAGCACTGTTCTGTTTCGATCTGTACTAAAGAATCCCTCGAAAGTTTTAGAACGGCGCTGTAATGAATGAAAGAAAGTGAGCCCGGAGAGAATCTCTCAATTGTAGATTCGCCCTAATGAAAAAAAACCCTAGATTTGTTTTACACTGTATTTTCAAATGAAAACGCGAGCAATTCAGCAGCAGCTAATACAAAAGACATCTTTTTCAAACTCTAATTGGCACTCCACTTTACTAAAATCGAAAAATAAAACAATGCTAATAACAATATTGAATATCGGCTCCGCAAAGTGCTGCACACGCCTGCGCCTAATAGTAAATAAACAAACTGATTAATAAAATATAAGATTTGTTGAATAACCCATTTTATTCAAATGTTGTCAAGCAGCGGATGTTCAATAGATTTTTCTATTATAAATTTCTCTTCAAAATACGATGACGGGTAATAAGCAATCAGCTCAACAGTGAATTTGAAGAAATATTTTTACATTTAACGGTACCTTGCATCACATTGTCTATATGAACAATCAGCAAGCGAACAAAATTTATCAGTAGGTTATTACAACTTCAACATTGATAACTTAGGCTTTGTGCACAAATTACGTAACGCAAAAAAAAACGGGATTTGGGACCCCCTCCCTCCCCTATGTAACAATAAGTAACACGTGACCAGACTCCCCCTTTTAATTGCGTAACGCTCACGGACCCCGCCCCCCCTTTCTCAATTGTGATAAAATCATCACAAAAACTGTTATTGTTGTTGTTGTTGTTATGTTTAGTTCTCATTTGGGTAACTTGAAATTAGTAAAAATTGCAAACATCAGTCATTTAATTTTATTTAAGTAACTTAAAGCTATTTTCAAGATAACGAAAAACATTGCACTTATTGTACTGCATTTATTCAGGTTACTGAATGTTCTTAAAACTATCACAAATGTAAGTTCAACAAGTTTACTCAAATGTCTTTAAATTATTTAAAG
Source organism: Aedes japonicus (assembly GCA_034211315.2). Lineage (NCBI taxonomy): Eukaryota > Metazoa > Arthropoda > Insecta > Diptera > Culicidae > Aedes > Aedes japonicus. Next base: position 101,101 of record JASCZW010006004.1, on the reverse strand, counting down.
TATCACAAAAAAAGTTAAAAGCTTTATTCATATCACTTAAATCTAGTTAAAATATTGCAGCAGTATTTTATGCAATGCATAATATTAACCTATTGCAATTATTCTTTATTTTTTTATCAGTTCGTTTATTTGTTAGGCTCAGGCGTGTAGGCTCAGGCGTGTAACACCATGCCAATTACTCGTGGCTAGCTCGAGGTTAATGGGTCACATTATCGTTTGGAAAGGGCTAGGTAGGTTACTTATTTAGGCCATTATTTGCTGCTTTTGGATGCGACATCTACCAAATCCTCGATCCCTGTAGTCCCTTTCAGGAACTAAGCCGCGGATGAGAGACCACGGCTTGCTGGGAAAGGTACATGTAGCACGTTAACAAAATGATAATATAACTGGGACACAATGGCAGGGAATTTACTAGAGTGGAAGGAAGGGGGAAGTTACACTCTTAGATCGGACAAACAAAGGAATTCGAAGATCACTTGCATGTAGGGAAGATCACGCATTCCCAACACATCTCTTACCTCTCGGAAAGTTTGTCTACCCCGGGTCGCTAGGGTATCCAATAGTCGTGTCCTGGAGGCATCATTATCCGGGCAATGCAAAACTGCGTGAGCGATGTCATCATAACCGGTTCCGCATCTACATAAATTGCTATCGACGAGGTTAATTCTGTAGAGAGATCTCAGCATCGTCTGCAAGTTGTCTTAGCGTGCATCTATTTTCCAAGCAGTTATCAATATCTTTAACATAAAAATTAAAATTAGCTAAAGGACTTAAACATGAGCCTTGGGGTAAGCCCATGTAGCTAATTCTGGAAGTTGTCAGTTGGCCTAGATTGAAGGTCATTTGTTTTCCTGACTGTAAATTATACATAAAATTATTTAAAATTCCTGGTAAACCACTACTGTGAAGACTATCTGCCAGAATATCTATGGAAACTGAATCAAATGCGCCCTTAATATCCAGAAACACTGAAGCCAATTGCTCCTTGTGTGCAAAGGCCAGTTGTATATCAGATGAAAGCAACGCTAAACAATGGTTTGTTCCTTTGCTCTTTCGGAAACCAAATTGCGTATTTGATAGCAGGTTGTTTGATTCAACCCAACGGTCAAGTCTTGATAAGAACATTTTTTCTAACAATTTCTTTAAACATGATAGCATAGAGATCCGACGGTAAGAATTGTAATCAGACGCTGTTTTCTCAGGCTTTTGAATAGCTATTACTTTGACCTGTCTCCATTCGGATGGAACTAAAGGGCGAACACGAAATTATTGCGACACATTCAACAGGGCATAACTTTTTTACCATTGGGTAAAAATCAACCAAATTTTGCACACTTTCTCATTGATGTGTATTGTTTACATGCTATCAAACTCGAAGTCGTGTTTTTCGATTCAACGAAAATGGAGGTGAACCAACGCGAGTCGAGAGAACAAATTCTTTCCAAACACCTGGAATTTCCTGACCTGTCGCACCGACAGTTGGGAAAAATGTTGAACATTCACCATTCAACCGTCTCCAGAGTGTTGAAGCGGTTCCAGGAGCGGTTGACGTTGGACCACGGCAAAGGAGCTGGAAGAAAACCGGGACCGGAGAACAAAAAGACGGAGGGAAAGGTGAAGCGGATGATTAAAGCAAATCCCAACGTCTCAAGCCGTGATTTGGCTAAAAAGATCGGCATGTCGCAGAACTACGTCCAGAATGCAAAGAAGAGAGCTGGACTACATACATAAAAGGTACAGAACTTCCCAAACCGCGATGAGCGGCAACAATCGACGGCTAAAACTCGGGCACGGAAGCTCTATGAGAAGATGCTGACAAAATATGGCTGCTGTGTGATGGACGACGAAACGTATATAAAAGACGATTTTAAGCAAATTCCGGGGTTGGAGTTTTTCACCGGCAAGAGCAAGTTCTATGTGGACGACAAATTTAAGAAGAAGAAAATGTCGAAGTTCGCCTCCAAATATCTCATTTGGCAGGCCATCTGCTCTTGCGGACTGAGGAGTGAGCCTTTCGTGACTAAGGGCACAGTAAATGGCGAGATCTACAAATCTGAGTGCCTCGAGAAGCGCTTTTTGCCGTTCTTGCAGCAGCACGACGAAGCTCCGCTATTTTGGCCAGATTTGGCATCATGCCACTATTCTAAAAGTGTCCTGGAGTGGTATGAGGCCAATTCTGTCCATTTTGTCCCAAAGGACATTAATCCGCCAAACTGTCCGGAGCTGCGCCCGGTGGAGCAGTACTGGGCAATGATGAAGCGGGAACTTCGGAAGAGCAAGAAGACAGTCAAAGACGAGAAGGACATGTTAAGAAAATGGAAAAAAAAACTGAGAAACTGGTACCGGATGACACTGTACAGACTTTGATGGAGGGCATCAAGCGAAAATGCGTTCAATTTTACACTCAAGGCTCCATCGATTAACTTTTCTTTTGATTTTTGAAGTAAATATATGTACAAAACTACCCTAAAATTTTGGTTTGATTCTAAACATTATAAGAAAATTGGCATGACATTTTCGGTGTCGCAATAATTTCGTGTTTGCCCTTTATGTTTAATTCCAAGAGAGTGTTGTACAGGTTAAGTAATCGTCTTCAAGCGATATCGGGGAGATTTTTCAGAAGGTTGAATTCAATCATATCGCTTCCCGGAGCAGAGTTGTTCGATGAAAGAAGTCCCATTGAAAATTCCAGCATTGTGAATGGTTCGTCCAGAAAACCGTTACTTCGGGTGGAATCCCGTAAATTCGGTTGTGTTGGGACAGAGTCTGGACAAACCTTTTTAGCGATGTCGAATATCCACTGCATGGAGTATTCTTCACTCTCATTGGAGGATAACCGGTTTCACATGTAACGAGACTTTCTCCAAAGCGTTGTCATTAATGCAATTATTATAACCTAATTATTATTAATTATATTTTCTTTATATATACTAATCAGGTTCATCTTTTGATCCGTGCAATGCATGAATAAGGGCGCACTGTGTACGACTAATTTTAGACGGCAGAAACATAGAACAACAGGCGCAGTGCATTTGATGTAGGCTACAAGCAGAGGAATATTGGGTGATTGGAATCAACATTTCTTTAGTATTAAATCAAATCACACATTGTTTTTGTTTAATGCAATCATATATACCACAAAATCTATGCAATCATATATACCACAAAATTTCTCATCGAATCCAATATTGTTAGTCAATTAATATTTCTAACAAAAAATATTATTTATTCAACACAATAATTTTGTAGAGTTAGCGAGCAACCAAAAATTCTACTTAATTTCATATTGTTTCAGTAGTTCTAAAATAAATACCAATATATATATATATATATTTTTTTTTTCAATTCATCCACTTTGGTCGAATCAATGCAAAAGTGCATTGTTTCCAAAAATCTTATTTTTTGATTCAACAATAAATGCTTGAAATTTTGAATTAAACTCTCCTTTGCAGCGCTTTTCGAATCAAAAAAAAATTGTTGTTGGTTCAAAAATATAAGCGGTTCGATTTATGGAAAATAGCACCAATTGGGGATGCAAATCGGCACAAGATACCTTTAGTTTAGTAGATCACATTTAAATACAACGCCTCTATTTATCGAAGCTTTAGAATTTGGGCGGAAATCTTGGACATAAATGTGTTTCTTTATGGCCACTCCCATAAGAAACACATGCGATTGGCCATTAAAGGAACCAAAATTTGAAACTATGCCGATAATTGGTGCAGTGTTCCAGTTATGGCAAACGTGATAAATAATGCAAAAACAAAATTTTGGCTTAGTTTCGGTATTTTTCCTCCAAAATATGGATTGAAAGCTTTCAATTGACGTATTGAAAGTGAGATTTTCCCAGAATTTTTGAACATAGTTCTTGACAAGTATAAATTAACTCTTTCTTACTTTGCTTGGCCAACAGGTTTGTGGTATATTTGACAGACCTCATATTGATATCGACCGCACCATGGTTGATCTAATCCAAGGCATGGTAAAATCAAACCCATTTTATAGTCAGGTGAAAATAGTTGGTGTTTGCGCTTAATTAAACCCTCGAAATGGTAGTTTCTACTGCGGTTATTTTTTGCATGTTCATAATATTGTTTGTACCTAACCCTAATCTATTGAACTATATTTTTGCCAGCGTTCGATCAAAGTTTATTGCGTGGCCCTATATAATATATTCTTAATCAACTTACATTTTTTTGTTTACTATTATCGAGATTTTCAACCTCTGGCTGGTTCATCTCCCGTCGTAATCATTTAAGGTGAATCGCTGCTCTATGTATTTTTTTCCTATCTTTTATCTCACTCTCGCAAGCTCACCTTGCTAATTCAAATTGATAAATCTCGATTGTTAGTGAATGAACATCGAATCGAACTCTATCAGATTGCTCACAGCAAGTAAGTATACAAACTGATGTGATTAAATTTTCAATATCTAGTACAGACTCTAAGTTATATCAATTCTAAATGTTGAGGTAATGATTGCTGTCATTAATGATTCAGCATTAGCCCTTAACACCTTTTGGATATTTTTGAGAGATATGGATGTTATCCACTACTCCGAAGTCGCCCCAATCTAATGACTATCACAATATTCCATTTTCTTACAAATTCTTTTGTGGGCAAACTGAGTGGTTTTTAACTCAAAAATGTCTTAATTATCAACAGTGTGTGCATGGAAATGTTGAGTAAACTCATTGATACGCATGCGAGTTTTCAGGACTTTTACGACTTTTCACGGATAGAATCATTTACCCAGCACCAAATACTTTCTTTCGAAATTTGACCAAGATTCGCTAAAAGTGGAATTACTTCTACCCCACTTTGTAGCGAAACTGGGTAAAATTTTAAAGAAAGCACTTTGTTGGGTAAATGATTCTTTCCGTGTTCCTGCCAAAAAATGCGTCATGACATGCTTAACCGGCATCTACATATGCGGTGGCCGGTGCTGTGTATGTTGTTATGCAACATTTTTGTTTTGTTTTGATCAGTAGTGAAGTTTTGGAAACATCTCAGTAGTCACTTTAACGTCACGTAAAAGTATTTATCAAAGAATAAATAACGAACATGGGAAAAGTATTATCTATCGCTGCTCGACAGGTTAACAGATTCAACGTCGAAAGTCGTGCTGAGAAAGTGATTTCTCAATCAAAACCAAAACCAGCTCCTACGTTTCAATCCAACTTGAAAGATCTGCAAAGAGTTCTTGATGGTATGTTATAAAATATGATGTTTTAATTAAGTATTACATAACTCCAGATGACTCCTTTGACAAAAAAGGAAACTTCTAAAAAAAAAAATCAGTGCCAACAAATCATTAGGCAAAACTGCTTTTGTGAACAATGACTTTATTTTCTGATTCATTGAAACATAAAGCAATCTCGTAAATATCAGTTGGCAGATAACAGCCCTTTATCATAATATGATGATATTGGTTTTCATATCTTGGCTTCTGTTTCAGATAAATCTACGTCGATAGCCAGTGTTTACAAGCTTGTAGCTTATATTTTTCTACCAGTGCTGTGTTATTTTTTTCGTTTTATCAACCAGAAATCCACAGCCCCTTGCTCGGTATACATATCGAGCATAATAGTAGTTAAGTACTAAAAGTTGTATAAAGATGATGTTTTCAGTAAAAAAACATATAATATGTACTTAACTAGGAATAGTGCTGAAAAACTCGGGTTCCATTCAAATTTCTATTCATTATGCGACACTATCCTAAAAGAATCCTGATGTGCAGTTGCAAAAATAACATATTATGGTACCTACTTTTTAGAATAAAGTATAATTCAATGTTATTTTTTTAGAAAACCCGGGATTGATACAAGAGTTGAATAAAAAGAACCAGCCTTTGGATGATCATTTGAAGAAAGTGTTCGTCACATCGACAGATACGGTATGTATTAAACTTCTAGAAAATTATTCAAGTGTTCAATTCCTGAACTGTGTGCTAACCACCTTTGTTTTCACCTTAGTTCAAACCGTTAGTCAGAAAAGTTGGTTCGACGTCTTTTTAGCACTGCACCTGTTTAACTATATTTTGCCATGAAACTTGGTAAAAAGGTCTCTCGTTTCGAAGGATTAGCTCCACTTAACCATCTAACAATCTTGTTCGTTGTGTTCCTTTATTCTTGCTTGGGAAAATGGGGGTTTAAATACTTGCCCAACTTGTGAATTCCGCATAGAGCTGCTTCATTTGTTGCCTATAATAACATGCCTACATTTATGTCGAACTATGTTTTCAAATCGTATTATTTTATACATTATAAATTTTCCATTACGGCCTTACTGACAAAGGTAGACAAATGTAAACAAATGCTTCTACCGTAGATTTCTCGCGATACAAAGCCAATCCATGTAAGCCACAAATTATATCGTAGAGTAGATATAATTCGTGGCATCGAAGCCACTATGAGTTTTCAGTGTAGATTGAAAACATAGTCAACGATCGATGACTCGAGTTTTCAATGTCGATGTGATTATTGTTTAGATTTTGATTGATTTTTTTTTCAATTTTAGGCCAAGAATATTGCTGACCGTAAAGATCCCAACAAACCACTACCCTTGAACCGATCCACTATCGATGAATTCGAATTTGGACACTTGGAACCTCAAAATATTTCAAAAGGTCATTGTACGCTAAGGCAAGCGATAGAGTTTATCTCTAGGCATCAAACAGAACCCAACACATGGACCTATAGCAAAATAGCGAACGATTATGGTTTGAAAGAATCAGTTGTTCAAAACATTTTGCAACATTTTAAGACGTTTGAATTACATTTGCCCGAAAAAATTATGAACAAACGAAAACTGTTGACGAATCCTACAAATAAATCTATTGAATAAAATATGTGTTGTTAATGCTTTTATTTATTTTCTGTTTATATGATATTTGGTGGACAATCGTAGAGATTAACGCTTTTGTCTTCTGAAACCGATATTACCTTCGAGCTATCAGGACTATACTTTACGCCCCACACTTGATCTTGATGATCATTAAAGGTATGCAAACATTGCCGTTCAGCAACATTCCAAATTTTCACGGTCTTGTCACTAGATGAGGATGTAAAAAACCTGCCATCTCCAGAGAATGAAACTGAAAGAACCCATGACGAGTGCCCTGATAGAGTTCCTACTACATCGGAATGTGCAACATCGTAGAGTTTCATGTGTCCATCATCGGAAGCAGTTAATAGCATTTGAGAATCGGGTGAGAAACACAGACTTCTAACCGACATCGCGTGACCTTCAAGTGTCTGTGCTACTTTGCCTGCAGCTACATCGAAAATGTTGATGATTCCGTCGATTGCACCACTTGCAATGTATTTACCATCCGGACTCTATGAATTTATTAAAAAAGAAATTAAAATATATATGGCTCTTATATCTCACGATGGTACAGAATAAAAATACTCACATAGGCAATACTAAGCGTAAATTTACCATTTTGAGGATCAAGTACTTGTTCTGGTTTTCCGGTTTCTACGCTATACAGAGAAATTTTACCTTCATGCGATCCAGATATAATGTACTTGTCACACGGAGAAAAAGCTACGGTCCACAAATCCACCGGCCCAAGAGAAATCTGGTTTAACAATTGACCGGATTCGGCTTTCCAGATACATAATCCAGAATCGAGAGAGCTGCTGGCAATTACTAAAAAAGACGAAGAATTAACAATCATTGTATTTCACCAGTGTCGTGAGGTAAGAAAGATCAAATAAAACAATTGAGGGGTTTGGAAGCTTGGGCCATATTTTTTTTCATACTAAACTCGATGTTGACCATTTTCTCCCTTACACCTCATGGCTTCCAACCCCCTGAATCCTACTTATGGCAGGATAAAGTATTCAACAAAATTCATAACAAGCTGTACTGCTTTTCGTATGAAAAAACAAGGTAACACATACCTTTCCCATTGCTGCTCACGTCAACAGATACAACACCGAGCGAATGTCCGGTGAATGTGTTTCGTAGTTTCAATTTGTTATCCGTTGTTACATCCCAAACCTTCACACGATCATCTAGTCCACCAGTTACGACGAAATCTCTGTCTTCATTTTTCTGATTTCCTACGGAGTCGCGGGAGTTGTCGGCATCAGCGTCAGTTTCCTTGTCCTGGTCATCGCCGGTTGTTACTCTACCCCATGAACAAGACCAAATACTTTCTTCGTGAGCGCTTTCTTCTTTATGGAGTAGTGTGTACTAAAATGATATTTATATATCAATGTACAGGCTAATAGAATCACATTAATATAAATAAAAGAAAATACCATTTTTTCCGAAATGCAGGTTGTTCTTCAAGGTAGGTACTGCTTTTAATTGAAGTTCTGACAGTTTGACGCTGACAGCACACTTTAAAAGATGAGACATCAGTTGACACGCTCATTTAGCTTAATCCATAAGAGGGTAAATTATTTTCGGTTTTACATTTTCCAATTGGAAATATGTACACTCATAAAAAAATTTAAATAATTTTTTTTTTGTTTTTGTTTAAGGGACTAACCTCTTGGTCATTTGATACAAAACGTGTGTAAATAAACTTTTAGCAGGGCACTTGATATTGTTCTTTCCTTGTATTCTCCCATACGCAGGGTAACGATCTGTGATGTTGTTTTTGAGAAGGAAATAATTTCTCATCACCATGAGGCTCTAGGAGTAGACAGCATTTTTTTGCTAGAACAAAGATGTGAAGAGAAAGTATTGATAGTTCCGTTAGCTCATGGCAGGCTGTGAAAATTGAATAGAAGTAGTTTGAAATTGAGCGAAACTTTTGCCAAGCATCCCCATGCGGGGTAGGCCAAGGCATGATCGAATGCACCAACTTGACTGGCAAAAGTCTGTGCACTTGAACGTGCTCATATACTACCGATAGCTTTTTGTTCAAGTGCACAGACTTTTGACAGTCAAGGTGGTGCATTCGATCATGCCTTGACCTACCCCGCATGGGGATGCTTGGCAAAAGTTTGTGTTTCCTGTTTCGGAATACTACCTCACAATGCCCTCCGCTCAATTTCAAACTACTTCTATTCAATTTTCACAGCCTGCCGTGAGCTAACGGAACTATCAATACTTTCTCTTCACAACTTTGTTCTAGCAAATAAATGCTGTCTACTCCTAGAGCCTCATGGTGATGAGAAATTATTTCCTTCTCAAAAACAACATCATTTTAGCAGGGGCCAGGCAACGCTATTCAATTTACAACCGTTTGACAGTATGCAACTTATAACGGGCTGTGAATGAGCCCCTTTTGACGTCTGTTACGTAGTACTGTTTGCAAATAAAGAATGCTTTGACGTTTAGATGTGAGCGTTGTTTACTTGTTTATTAATAATTTTTCCTTTATTATCGAGATTTTCAGCCCTGGGCTGGTTCATCTCGCTTCGTAGTCACTCAAATGCTTCTTAGATATTTTCATAACTTGATCGGGGGTGAGATTCGTACTCGTGACTTAGGCGTGAGAGGTATCCCAAGTAACCACGAGCCTATAATAGCATAGACTAACTCTAAGACCAGTAGGTCCCATACAAAAACGATTTTTTTCTTGGCTCAGTCAGTACTAGAACATCGGTCCCAAGCTCGGTCCCAAGCCTAATAATGCGCCCCTAATAATGAACTCACATGAACACACTCTCAAATATTCTGTCAAAATAACACAGCAAATCAAAACAAAGGCGCAAATATGTATAACAAGGTGCTGGCTTGAAGGTGTAATTCGGACCAAGGGGTTCTACAACAGTGAACCAATTTCAAATAGCTAGTTGCATATTGATTGTTGATAATAGCATGCATATATAGGGCATATGCATTACGTCTAGTGCATAATTTATGTTTGATTAAAGCTAAAAAGGGCCCCACTAAGATCGAACTAATGCAATAAGACATTGCTAAAGTAGCATAATTGCATTGGTCATGCATCACTACATTCTTAAGCTAGTCTAACGGTTCATTACTTGACAACTATTGAATTGATGAGATCTCGCATTACCGATGCTTTTTTTTTTCTTTATTATCGAGATTTTCCTTCTGGGCTGGTTCATCTCCCGTCGTAGTCACTCAAATACCTTTTTGGGTATTTTTGTAACATGTCCGGGGTGAGATTCGAACTCGTGACTTTGGCATGAGAGGTATGGATGCTAAACATTACCCCGGGGTCGCCCGGCGATGTTTACTTGCTGAGCCAAAAGAGCATATATATTTTCTTCATGACTATCCAGCCTTTGATTAATCCGCTGATACTGAGAGCATCATTAACGGTGGGCAAGAGTAGCGATGCTATTTTAGAAGCGCTGCAGAGCTCTCATTTTAGTTTAGCCACCTTTCTCCACATCGGTCGTTGCTATAGCGGTGATCAATTTAGTTACCCATTCCGTACCGGTAGAGGGGTAGAAGTAAACTTTTTTTTTATAAATCATTTTTGTACAGGCTCAATCGAATCAACTTTACGGAGCCAAGTTTTCACTTTTATATACATCAGTTATCTTAACACTAAAGTTAGGTGGATCAAACCGATTACTCGCGGCCGTTTCGAGGTTATTAGGGATAACAATTTAACGGATGATGTGTGGGAATTTTAAGTTTGGTTTACATTACACATTAATTCTAAATTCTAGATTGCTAATCATAACTTATATCTACACAACTTTTGGTTTTCTTTTGACTTGAACATGTTTGAGAAGGAGATAAAAAAACTCACAAACACAAAAAAATAGCACAGAGAACAGACATCCATAATTTAAATCTCAATCGCATTGATGATGCATTTCCGAAAAATTCAAAAGCAATTTTCTCCGACGCATCATTTTAGAAGGCTAAGAGATCTCGTCCATTTATTCCTGTTGCTATGTTCCACAAACCCACGCGAACATTTTGCGATCTGAAATGATGTGTCGGACAAAACCATTTATGTGGCATTCGTGTTGAGACGTTATTTTATTATGAATTTATACATATATAGAATATTACAATTGGTATGCATCATTTTATAAAAATATGCATTGCAATGCATACAGTTGATTTATGCATTAAAATGCATTTATTTATAAAAATATGCATTACAATGCATATATTTATATATACATTGGAATGCATGTATTTAAAATATGCATTGGAATGCGCATATTTGATATATTATAATCAATGTTTCAACCTGATTACATTCTAATGACCGGAAAGACTGGATGTCTAATCATCTAGTTTGTTCTCAATCATATATAAGGTTGGCCATATTTTACCAAATATTCGGGTTATTTCAACTTTAGACCACAGTTTGAATCAGCAAAACAGTACTGTATCTAACAATTTAATTTTTGGTTAAAACAAACATTTTTCAGGTTGAAAATAAGCAGACTTGTAGTTCCAATCAACTAACATTAAATTTAAAACAATGTTATTATCGGAGAAGAAATCACTTGAAAAAGAGTTTGGCTTCAATTACAATCGCGAGTTTGAAGCCAACAAATATCATCTTTAACTCAAGCAGAACCAGAGTTTGCATTTCAACCACAGAGAACAGACATCCAGGCTTGAACATTTTGTTCTCAATTTGCTATGTAAATTTTCAAAAGCAAACCGTTGGAAAATCAGCGCCGCCTAGTCTAGGTTTCACCAAACTAAAATTGACAGCCTATCAAATCCAAAGGTAAGTCGCTGAGAACAGTGTGCCAGTCACGACGTCTTACACACTAGACGAATATGTTTCATCACTGCTGCACTTCGATTTTCAATCCATACCACATGTGTAGCACACTGAGGAACACTTTTGACAGTTGAGCTTGTAGAAAAAAAAAACAGCAACTTTGCCAATATGCCAATTGCCTTGTTGCCAGGCTTATAGACATACTTGTAGACATACGCAAGATAAATAGCACCGGAGAAAAGTGTGCTGAGCGATCCACCCCTTGATCAAATCTCAAGGCACGCAGGTGGCGCCATCAACATACGAATCGCCAAAACTAAGGGAAACAAGCTGTAATTTTCAAATGGCAGTTGCAGAAATTTACTCACGGAGGGCACTCCAGCTTGGATTTCTGTTCTCTGCGTTTCAACCACAGTTTTGTTTGTTTCAAACAAGACTCATTTCTCTCCGTGTTAGTTAAGATTTTTTTTCTCTTACACATTCTTACACAAATGTGGGTGTTTTTTATGCAGCGTGTTGAAAAATTTATTCAGTTAAATTATACCATAATTTTCATATACGTTAGACAAAGACTATGTCAGATAATGGAGACTGGTTGATAATTTTTATAAAAAGGGATTTTGGCACAATTGAACATAATGTTTCCAGACGAAATCAGCTTAGTATTTATTTATTGCGCTAGCTTTTATTCATTAGTTTCCGGTTCCGTTCAGAACACAACTCACTGTAAGTATTCAGTTGTCTTGTACGATAAAGAAATATCTTTTCAATGTTTGTTTATTTTTGTCCAGCTAAACACTGCTTGATAGATATGCTGAATCAATGTCCTCCTAATTCTTCATGTGATCAGGGCTCATGTGTTTGTTTGCGGCAGTTCAAACAAAACCCTGACTTCAATGAACATAAGAAAAACGAATTTTGCATTGAAATACCCGTAGCAAGTATATCTAATGGCAATAAATCAATAACATCTGACAAAATGTTTAGAGAAGCCCCGGCGGTACATCACATATTAGGGGGAATTTTGATTCCCATATGTGCAGTAATAATGATTCTAGCCACTATAATTCTGGTTAATAAAATGCAGCCGATGCAGAGGATTCGCCAATTACTTTTATCGAATCGGCCTAGAAGACCAGCGTATGAAGATGTTGTATTAGGTAATGATTCGGATGATCCCCCAATTATTTAAAATGTTCATATCAAGTGTACTAAAATAAACTTTTATTAATTTTTGCAGTAGGCTATGAACAATAATTCCAAAGATTGATGGAAACTTGAATATTTTTTTTAATTGAAAGTGAACGTCAAGCAAGGCTTTGATCGCCCCTTTATTCCTATTAAGGCGTAGTTATCACCATATCAGTTAAGTTCATTAAATCTTACTATGTGCGAAGTCAGATTCCATATCTCGGCTAGTGAAAAGGATCTGCCGAATTTTATTGTATATATGTAAGGCTATCGTGATTTCTATTCAAGTGCACAAATATTGTAAATAAATCCATCTAAACAAAAAATGTATTAAACATCAATCAATTTAATTGATTAAACTGATAGTTTTAGAATAAGATATAACCGATTTCGTAATTTATTTTCGATAATATTCTACTTAATCAGGCTTTTATGTACTGTGAATGAAAGAAATAAAGAACTGTAACGAATGTATAAAGTGTGTTAATTTAGCAAATTATAAATTCCATAGTTGACAACTTCAACTGGTGAAATAAAATTCACGTATCTAAACCGTAATAATTGTAATTATTGATTGGAAACCTTGGAAAATTTCAACTTACACACCTATTGATCACTTCAAAAAAAAAAGCTAAAAAACTATCACAAGTAAATGTGTGCAAATAACTTTGAGTAATAAGTAAAAGCTCATCCTTAGACAGATAGGCCTACTTCGACTGCAACTTACAGGCTTCTTCAGTGTCGAGTGCTCAACACCGAAAAAGTCTGTTAGTCGCAGACGAAATAGGTCCATCAGTCAAACGATAAACTTTTTCTAGTGGAATTCAACGGAATTTGTTCGGGTTTGCTTGTAATAGTTTGAAAACATAAATGATTTTTATTTTATTTTTTATTCTTAAGAAGTCAAATTAGGGGTTCGGTCGAATTTTCCTTTTTTTTTTTTTCAATTACCTACAACACGCTCGTAAAAAGGTGTTTCAAAAAATTAAGTGCGTCGGTTGGTTATATTCATCCATATTGTTCACATTCAAACCGCAATAACATTTATCATAAGAACGTAACTGTAATGATATATTTTCTCTTCGAATTATTAAGAACTATTGGTTCAGTTTACGAATCATATAGCGTTGAAGTGCGATAAACAATAAACAACAAACGATAAATAATTAAAGCTACGTAAAGTACAATTTCGAGCGTTCATTTTCTGTTTTACGGAAGAGAAAATCAATGCATTTACGCACTTATGATACTGTGCGAATTATTTATTTGCACCACAAATATGGATCGAACGAAATCGAGGGTGAATATTTGATCATTCAATAATAAAAATCTATTAAAGATGTTTCAAAAGAAATCCGTTATGGTCAAGGCAGGTATTATTAGGTACTTTGGGTTAAAAAAGTTTATAAACGACAACTTCACCGGGCATGTCCTGGAGACAATAGTTTATGCGAGTAAGAACTGATAATAAATTTATCAAACCCATGGTAATAATCAATTGGTGATGCCAGTTATTATTAGCAATGAGAATAGCAATGCTTTGAGCGGCTGTTGCTTTGTGGTTAGCAAATAACGCTTCGAGCAATCACATTAATACGTTTCCAAAGTTTTTCCGATTCTTTATATACTACAGAGATGGACTGAAATAATAAATAACAATGATTGACAAAAAACAGTGGATTGACTGAGTTTATTTTCAAAATCTTCTGTACACAAATGTTTTAATACATTAATATATGTATATTAATTTAAAATACTATCCGCAATGTGCAAAAGAGCCATATCTTAAAGTGCTTACAAACTTAATATGTATCAATTGAAAATAGTGTGTCATATAGTCATTAAACATTTAGTAAATCTTGTTTACATTTATGATATTTGCATGCATTTCACAGACTTGGCACTTAATTGTTCCATGGTTGCTCAAAAATAATACCACTGTAGATAATTTCGTTATGATGGTAATATCTTTAACCAAAACATCGTTTGCTTAACAAATGCTTCATGTGCTTATGTGTTTAGTATATATTGATGTATAAAAGTACAAAAATGTGGAACAATATTTTATATTCATATTGTGGAAAAGTTCTGATAAATTATCTTTGTACGTCTCACTGGTAGCCTTTTCTACCGATTATAATTAGTTTGTGGTATTTGAAGATAGCATATTATAACATTGGTAAATATTACACATTTCGGAAATTAAATTGAAATTTATCTGCTTTGATAACAGGCCCTACAGCTTTTTCAACGTCATCTGTATGCGTCCTAAATCATGCAATGTATTTTATTTGTAAAATTATAACACTATTATTCTTAATTAATGCACTTCTTAATTGTTGTTTATTATTCTATAATGTAAGGTAAATTCCCTCTATGTTGTCTGAATCTTTGTCAGACTGGTGGTTTTTTATGTATGTTACCCCTAACAATTGTAGTTACATGTGTACAAAACATGAGTTCGATATCCTCAATGGTATCAGTCGGATTTTCGTATGACATATGAATTAAATTTTGCTATTGACTTTCAACAGCAGTTTTTTTTTTAATTGTGGGGTTGAATTAGAATCTTTTGGTATGCTATTGCGAAAAATGATTTTTTTAATTGGACACCAATGTACTGCACTAATGCTTTTGATTACAAAAGTGCGAAATATCGGATACCATTTTTTTGAAGACATATTTCAACAACCTTATCAGGAAAGAAAAAAAGGTAGAAATAGTAACATATGGAACTTTACATATAACAAAACTTTATTACATAAACTTAATGATAATTAATGCACGTAAGTATTGGAGTAATTCAAAACTCATTATTGGTATGTACCCGATAGCAACGGTAATATTGAAATCATTGAAATTTGAGCCTAAAAAATGAGTTTTGAAATTACATTTCTTTTAAAATGCGTAATACTTCGTTCACACTACAACGTCTATCTTGATATTACATTTTTTGAGTTTGTTGGTTCTTGAATTAACGAGCATACTCTTTGGTATGTTATCTGATATTCGCTGTAGTGCAAATGTAGTTAAAGGTTGAGTGACCCTCATCAATCATTACTTCCCAGAATTTTGTTGCAAGGTATTTTTCTAGTTACAAAAAAGCTATTTTTTAATAAAGTAATCTATACAATTTTGAAATTTACCAAACACTCTATTTACCAGACACTACATTTATTTGATGGATTCATTGGTGAACCAAGTTGACAGTTATAAGCCTCTGCAAAATCCTTGGAATTCGAAAGAGGACCAATTACTCTAATAATACCGGGAGAGTGCACTGAGGATCTTATTTTCGTAAGAGCATCCTCAGGTCGCATAGAACCACACCATATTTGAGCGTAGTTAAGAAAAAATAGTTGATCGTGCGTCATATTCAGACCAGGAAGATTAAGCTCTGGTCCATGGAGATTTACCCATTTTCGATATGCCTGAAAAATATGAAAGAAGAACAGTCCATTTGAGTAGCTTTTTAAGAAGAACTATATGACCAATGCTAACGAAAACAAAAAAACATTTAAAAAGGATAAAGTAGATATTTTTTTATCTGAAAGTTTCATACTTTTTTTGTTAAATTTCGGCAAACTTTTGAGCACCGCTAAGTGCCTGGTAACTTTCCTGGCAAAAAATAAAATTGCTGGAGATCTCTTCAATCAAACAATTTACTATTATTATTTTTTTGATTTGCCGAAAGTTTTGATACAAAAATAAGTACTGAATTCTAGCCGATAGCATGACATCTTGAAAAAAACACATCAGCATTTGCAAGTATATATTTCTAATTTATGAGAGTTTTTGTTTTTTTCTTATCGTACAGGTTTGGGACGAAGGGTTTGTTCCGAAACTTTGTCCACGAGAACGGTTCATGGACATATGAACAAAACACAATATATAAAATATCGGGCTGCCAGTTTTCCTGGAAAATGCCAATTGAAATTTTCCGATTTTACCGAACATCACTAACTTTAAAAATTCATAACAAAATAACGATTCATTGTAGAACAATTTTTTTTTATCCAAACTATAATAAAATTTTCCTAAAAATTTGGAAAAATTAATGTTCGGAAAACTTCAATTGGCGTTTACCAGGAAAACTGGCAATCCTGAATTTTTTAATATTGTTTTTTGTTCATATATCCATGAACCCTTCGCGTGGACAAAGTTTTGGAACAATCTGAGAACCTTCGGCCGAAACCGGTACGATCATAAAAAAAATCCCCTTTAGTGAAGATGCAGCTTTTTCCTTTTGTGTTATTAACTGTAAATATTAAAAAGCATATAAATGAATATTACGCATAGTTAAATCATCTGAGAAATATCTGACAGAAAAAGTAAAACTACGTCACAATCAGACACCAAAGCAAAGCCCCCTCCAACAAAACACAAACACACAAACACCCACAAAGCAAACGCCCCCCATACATACATACAAACACATACAATTCCACATACCCCAAGCAACACAGGCTAGTTTGATAATGGTTGGAAATTCTTTTGTATGATTAGATTTGGTTATATAGAAGTTTACTCAAAATAAAATCACGAAGATGTGTTACTCAGGACACCCCCCCCCCTCCTTCGCTCTCTTTTTTCTCTCTCTCTCACACATACACTCTCTCACTCACTCACACACACACACACACACACACACACACACACACACACGCGCGCGCGCGCCTACCGAGATATACGATATTGTTTGTCTCGAGGGAGTTGCTTGATAGGCTGCCCTAAAGGCACAGAGAACAGACATCCAAGCTAGAGTGCCCTCCGTGTGTAAATTTCTGTAACTGACATTTTAAAATTACAGCTTTTTTCCGTTAGTTTTGGTGATTCGTATGTCGATGGCGCCATCTCCGCACCTTGTGATTTGATAGTCTGTCAACTTTAGTTTGGTGAAACCTAAACTAAGCGGCGCTGATTTTCCAACGGTTTGCTTTTAAAAATTTACACAGTAAATTGGGAAAAAAGTGTTCGAGCCTCGATTTCTGTTCTTTGTACTAAAGGTTTTTGGAACTGCTTATTGCTTACCTGGGTTTGTTTCAATACTTATATCTACAAAGCATTTTCATAATGGCTTAACTGACAAACATGAACAATTGCTTTTTCCGCGAATTTCTCGTCATTAAAAACTCGCCTTATCATTCCACCACGGTAATTTCGAACAGGAAGCGTTCACCTATCTGAAGGAATTGGAGCTTGCGTGGGTAGCCTTTGTGCCACGAGAAATCACCGTAAAAGCCATAGTTTACGTTTGTCAGTTGGGCCCTAATGGAAAAGCTTTGTCGATATATTAGTGGATGAAAACCTCTGTTTCCCTTGCTAGGATAATCCATCACATTTTATTCTGCATAATGTTTGAAAATCTACCATTCAATAGTCAACACTGATTCAGCCTTTTACGGATATTCATTACTCGAACCTCCAAACATCCAAAAACCTTTTAAGAAGGAAAACCAATCGCAATTTTCTCATTTAGGCTATACTGCACTAAAGAGTAGTCAAGATTGGACTCTGAAATTGAAAATGTCTTCCGAGCATCATGGGATCCCAATAGTGAACAGCAATTTCTGCTATTACTCAAAGATGTGAAGTGAATGAGCGTTCGGCAGGCTGGGAAATTGAATAGAAGTAGTTTGAAGCAATCACACAATTAGCGTACTTTGCGCAATAAAAACACAATTAGTAATGTATTGGACTCTGAGCTATTTCTCTGAAAAAAGTGAAAGTTAATCCGTACAAAATTAATTAGTTACCAAAAACTCAGCTAACTTAACTGATCTGCTAAGCACAATACTGTTGCAAATTGTTGTAAAAACAATTGATTTGCTAATAAGCCGGAAATTTATATTGGTTGATTACTTGTCGTTTTAGATCAACGTCATTTTCTGCCAAACGAGTTTAAGTAAGTGTGTAGCTATAGATTTGAAGAGCTTCGCTCTTATAATAAAACAATTTTAAACTCGCCTTTCCCACATTGCTAAAATTTAATAAAATGCGTGCATTCTGCATTATTGGTTTCATACTCACCCTAAATGATTGTTTCAGTCCTCCATTGTCAGCAATATTTTCACCCTGTGTCATTCTACCATTCATATAAAGATTAACTTCATTTATTTTATATCGTGAATATTGATCAATTATACACTGAGCTCTCTCACGAAAAGCTTTGATAGTTGCATTATTCCACCACTGCATCATGTTGCCATCTCTGTCAAATTGACGTCCCTTGTCATCAAAACCATGTGTTATTTCATGACCGATCACTACTCCGATTCCACCATAGTTCAACGATTTCGGAAAATGTTGACTGTAAAACAATGGCTGAAGTATTCCAGCAGGAAAAACTACAAAGCATCAATTATTATTTTGCATGATGTTATAATTTTGAATCATTTTTTTTTACCGATGTCGTTTTTATTTGGATTGTAAAAGGCGTTGACTACAGCCGGCTCTGTCGCCCATTTATCCTTATCAACTGGTTTTCTCAGTAGTTGCAAATTGCGCTCGGCATCCCATTTCAGTATGTTCAACATGTTGTTAATGAAGTGGTCCTTTGATATAGACAGCTGTTAATAAAAATCGGATTATTGCAAAATCTCATGTTTCTGCTATGTAAATTCGGATATTTCAGTCAATTGAAACTTTATGAAAAATTATCTCGGCATGCAAATACCGACAAACCGATATGAATGACAATATAAAATGTCTTAATATTTCTGTTTAAATCATATTACTGACATCTATCTTCGTGTTTGCTGAGAACGTTTATTGAAGCCACGATCACGCTTGGGAACTTGATAAGAAGGTTAATGTCTGAGCAATTCTGGACAAATTAATTTTATCTAGATAAAATGATTCTATAGGTTTTGACAGATGGGATCGCTGTACATTTGAATCGGTCGTTATGGATTCTTGATCAGAAGTAAAGATTGAGTTTCATGTCGGTTTGCCGGTGATTTTCGTTATAGAATATTCAAATGATAAAAAAAGAAATATTACAGAATAATAAAGAAAATAAAGCACATGTTTGGGTCTACTAAAATGTAAAATAAGATTCTTACAGATAACGGAATCTAAAAAAATTTGACATTTTCAGTAGCAAACATTTTTAAACATTTTAACAATATTTTGCAACATACCGTCTAAATAAATTTAACATAAAACAGTATGAAATAGTACAAAAATGTCTTTTAATTAATTATTATTCAACTTCACTTGCTTTAATGTACTCCTTCTCCAATTCGTCAGGATTCGTCAATATTTCAGGGTATCCAATTCGTTCATTCATGGCATCTGCTTTCTCTTTGGCTACAGCTCTTGTTTCATTATCCATCCAATGAATATCCGCAAGCAGTTCGTTGAAAGCCTCTCGTATGGTATGTATCATTTCCAGTGCAGTTTCTTTACTTTCTTGATTGAAGTTATCACGTATAAATAAAGCACCGACAGCCATGCCAAGTTTTTTGTTTGTCCATTCAACGCATTGAGACCACCTGTGGCGTTCAGATTGAATACCAAGTAAAATTTTTCTAAACTCAACTCTCTCTTTTTGATAATCATCAATCATATGCGTCATGATAGACATCACAAATCGCCAGATGGCATAATTATGAATAATTCGTTTATCTGTCACATTTAATATACGACCCATTTCTATTAAATATGGCATTGCGTAACTAACAATAGCCTCATTCTCGTCAAGTTTAACGCTACCTAGTGTGGTCTGAAATAAAAGAAATATTAGTCATACAATAACTGAACAGTAAAAATGCTGAAACTTACTTGTAGATATTCCTGCCAATTTATTTGTGGAACTTGATGCTGCAGTTGTTGCAATGTAATTTTAGTGTAAATTGCACTAGTATCATGTCTATCCGCTTCCGGAAGCGAAGCATTGGCTAGGCGAACTTCAAAATTAATCACCTCCAATAGTTCTCTAGATGCAATGGCTGGGTCACCACCGAGAAGAATGGCAATTTGAGTCATATAGTGATGATAAGCCTTTAGATCTCCTTCACTACTTTGTTTCAAATAATAGTCTCGCGATGGAAGTGCCAATACAAGTTGGTCGATCTAGAAGGAATAATTTTAGACGTCAGATTGGGGGCCATCTCTTATCCTCTAAATCGAATCCTATGTGGTTAAAGAGGTGTTTAAAACAAATTAATAACAATCGCACATCAACAATCGCCATGGACAGTCCTCATACTTCACATTTCAAATTATAACTGGAAACTGTTCTCATATTAGTTTCATTGTTCCGTATCTATGCTGCATTGTATCAACAGATATTTCAATTGATCTTATTCAACTGTTCTTATTCATAGTAATGTAAATTTTCAACAAATAAAACAAACAAACTCCTAGCGAATCAATCTTTTTAAAATCTTGTTTTATCTCTGGCAGCTAATTGCATCTTCTTGCATCGCGTTCCATATTTTTGCAGGAAATCCTGAAAATCATCATCAATCTTCTTTCTGTGTATGCGTGTAAAAAATTCGGTGTATCTCAGATAGAGTAGCATTTCCGATAGAGTTATACGTGGTCTGACAAAGAGGCTGAAAGTCAAGTTAGTACAGCATATAATATTTTTTTGCGAAAGATTAATGGATGCATCCCAACTGCCTTTCCAGGATTAACCATTCTGAACTTCTTGTTTTCGTGACTCATAACAACAATTAGAATTTGAACGGTCATTTGCCAAACCATGTGGTGCATTTTTTCCCTAATTTGTTACCAACAATATTTCTGATGCTAATTTGTTACCGAAAATCTTTATGATTTCCCACAGATCGAAAAACTTACTTAAGTTCAGTGATGTCCATATCCTCAGTGTGGTAGAGAGAGATTGAAAATTTTCCACACACTCTTCCTACCTCTACGAGAGCTCTTCTCTCTTGTTTATATTCACCCCCGTGTTTGCATGCGGGTAGCGCATGTGAGTGGAGAAAAATGGTTTTTATTCACACTACACTCGATCGCTCTTGAGTGAGAAGAAGAGCTCTTAAATTCACAGAAGCGAATGCAGTTAAATTCCCTGACGCGTGCGCCCCAGTGAGCTCACTGGCGTAGGCTCTTCTGCTAATATACAGCAGTCATTGCAAATTCGCTTTGACGCTACATAACTAAGGAAGAAAGAATAATGTTTCTTCCCGCTTCCCTTTTTCGGACATTTTCTGCAACTCCGACGATGTTTTAACTTCAAATCGCACCAGCGAATCACAGAAAGAGCACTGGTGCGTCCTCACCCCAGCGTACGCGGCAGTGATCGCTGGCGAGAGCACGTGGGCGAAGACAGATGAGAGCACGTGAGCGCAATCGTTTAAAAGAGAGTGTGGTTCACTCACTCCAGGTAATCTCATCACAGGCGCACACTTCCACTCTGTCTATTTTTCACCGAATAAAAGAGTTATGTGAGTTATGTTTGTATCCTCTGTGAAGGTACAAATCTCACGCACCGGCGTAACATTAGTGAGAAATGCCATCTCTGCTTAAGTTAAAAACATACGTCGACGCAAGTTGATATATATCTGGTATTACCGTTTCAGTTGGAAACCGAATGTATAGACCAAAATCTACAGCAGCAAAAATCAGATGCGCCATACAGCGCTTTACTTTCGACATTAAGTATAACGCACAGAACGAGAGTAAAATCGATTGTCACTAGTCGATAAATTCGGTTTTCAACTGAAACCATAACCACGTTAAAATTGAAACATTTTGAAACACCTTCATTTAATCTTGAAGCTCTTTTCCGATTCGTTCTATCGTATACAAAATACAGGCCTTTGAAATTGCCTTTTTTCTCATTGATCTTTGACTATTTTTTGACATACTTGCTCGTTGCACATTTGATGAAAAATATAATATTTACATTTAAATATAGCAGAGTTTGTTAACTATACAAAAAAAATACTCACTTGTAGAATATTCCTGGAAGAGTTCTTATCGTCAGCGCCGACATAAAGCTCAACTAAAACAGGTTCACTGTATACTCCTCTTAGAGTTCCTATGAGTTGTTCAACACTCGTGTTCGGCGGTGTCCAGCTTTTTTCAATTACAGGCCATCCTCCCAGGAGTTTGAGTACTTGTCGCAGTGGTTTAATTCCTATTTTCCGTATTTGCTCTAGAAAGGTTATATTTATGTATAATAATATAATGTTAGAGATAGAGCAGTCAGTTTTGAGTCATTGGAAAATATCTAGAGTAAATATCCCTAATATGGTGTAACCTCTCCATTGGTTACATTGTGTTATCTTGTATATTTTGTAAATACTGTAAATTTTTGAATTTTGTAATTTCATTAGTTTTATAATTTTGTAAATGTATTTCTATATTTTTATTTTATTTCTATATTTTCATAAGCATTAAATTTTTGGAAAGGATCAAACAGAGTTAAATAAAATGAATTAATATATGTTATCGCATATTATCACCCATTTCCTTTCCTTGATATCCCTATTCCCCCATTTGCTGTGACAACCTTTACGCTCAATGCTGTGCGCTCTCACAGTTCTAGACAAAATTGTCAAAAAGTCGAAAGGAACAATTGTAAACAATGACTTGAAACGTAAATTTCCTGGAAATGCCAGGTTGCTAACATCTATATCCACTATCGATGGGAAGGCATTAATCAACTGATAAAAGCAGCTGTCACCGCTGTGATCGACATTTTTCTTTACTTTTCGTACAGGAAAAGTACGTGCGAGCCGTAAAGTGGCGAGGATAGTGAAGTGTATCGGCCTCAAGTGGGCAAAGGCCTGGGTGTCCGATAAAAGTGAAGTCCGACGGACGGAATATTCGTGGCAAATCGGAGCCAGCCAAAGGAGCGCCGTAGAGACGGACGTTGGGACCGTCCGGCAAATACCGGTAATTTTCCCTTCCCTTTCCTCAATAGTTTTTTTAATAAACTTAAAAAGAAATGTAAAACAAATATTATATTGTTTCTGGTTTTATTCTTTGAAGCTCTGATCCATTTTTTTCTATCATTGCTTGCTTCACCTTGGATACGCAGTGTAAGGGAGGTTTTCCGCTCAATTCCCCTCGGAGCTAATGAAAGACCCTGAATCCCAGGTTGAAGCCTGAAGGTGGAAAAAAGGAAGTCCCAGTGAAACGGCCGATCTGGCTAGTGAAAGCTTACAATGGCATGTACAGCAAAAGTGCGTGCGTGTAGAAGGTACCTATTATGAAATTATTCATACAACGCAAACGCTTCAGCAGTTCTTAGCATTTCAAGCTATTTGAGCTTGAAAATTCCCTCGATCGAAACGGGAATCAAACCGGTCGCCGCTGGCTTGGTAATACCGTAATTGGTTGGCTATCAGAAAGTGTAACCAGTCAAAAAGATTTATAAGTCCAAACGCAAATAAAACGAAAAAGCTTTGAGAACTCAATAGGAAAGCTCTCTGTACATATACTGGCCTAGTAACAGGGCACTGTCAGGGCAGATATCATTTGAAGGGATGGTGGTTACCTCTGAAGGGATGGTGGTTACTTTCATAAAGCAAATGTTTCAGGCAATGTAAACAATACAATTCATATATCGTAAACAATATAATTAAATCGATTGAATAAAGGGTGTCTCGATCAAAATTTGGTCGACTTAAACCTGACGCATTAAAACATTTTGCACACCCCTCTTTTTGAAGATGTGTGCTTGTAGCATCATGTCTCTATTTTGATTTTGAGATTAGCACTTCAGTTATCGAAATGTCTTCGAAGGAAGAAAAGCAACGCACCAAAATTTTGCACGTGCATGGCGAAAATCCAAACTACTCTCACCCCAAGTTGGCGAAAATGTTGAATCTGGCAAAATAAACTGTTACCAATGCATTGAAAGTGTTTTGTGATTGTTTGCCTACAACCAGGAAAGCTGAATCGGGGAGAAATCAGACAGAAAGAGTTGCCCGCTGTTCCGAGCGGAACCCCAACCTCTCCATCTGAGATGTCGCAAAGAAGCTGGGAGTGGCGCCTTCAACCGTGGATAGAGCTAAAAAACGACCTGGACTGTCGACTTACAAGAAACTGGTGACTCCAAATCGCGACAATAAACAAAACATATCTGGTGTGGTAGGCCATCTGTACCTATGGTTTGAAGAGCAACGTTTACATTGCGACCGGAACCGGTAACCAGGAAATTTATCTGAGCGAGTTCCTACAAAAACGTCTACTGCCTTTCCTGAAGTGACACAATTGCTCCGTTCTGTTTTGGCCGGATTTGGCATCATGCCATTACGGAAAAAGGCCGTGGAGTGGTATGCTGCCAACAACATTTAAGTGGTGCCTAAGGGCAAGAATCCTCCCAGCACGCCAGAGCTCCGCCCAATCGAACAATATTTGGCCATTGTCAAGCGAAACCTTAAGAAGACCCAAAAAGCTGTTGTGAGCGAGAAACAATTCAAGGCAAACTGGCGTTCTGCGGCGAATAAAGTGGGCAAGAAGACTGTACAAAATCTTATGGCAGGTCACCTGCCGCAGGTGTTAAACGAAAGACCCGGCCATTCGCATTCGGTAAAAATGTAGCTAAGCTTAATATTTCTCCTGTATTCTGTATTAACTGAACAAGAAGAAAAAGAATTTGACTTATTAATAAAAACTTTGATCGACTCACACACATTACTGTTTGACCAAATTTTGATCGGAACACCCTGTAGTTGTCATAAATGCTTGTCTACAATTGTCAAATTCCAAGCATCGAAAATATGTAAATTATTCAAGACAAATATCGAAAGAAACGGTCCTCCCTTAGCTCAGTCAATAAAGGCGCAGCTACAAAGCAACACCATGCTGGAGGTGGCTGGGTTCGATTCCCGGTCTGGTCTAGGAATTTTTCGTTAAGGAAAATTTCTCGACTCCCTGGGTATAGCGTATGATTGTACTTGCCACACAATCATACTAATGCAAAAATGGTACCTGGTATCGAATGCTCTCAATTAATAACTGTGGAAGTGCATCTAGAACACTAAGTTGAGAGCAAGCAATAAGCTAATTGTGAAAGCAATAAGCTTGAAATGCTAAAGAAGAAGAAGATCGAAAGAAACGGTAAATCCGTTGACTGCATGAAAGTTGCTTTCTGCGATATACTGATAATGGATAATGGCTACCAAACTTAGTATCAGTATGTAGAATATCAGCGATTTTTAATAGACAAGCTTGTTCAGCGAGCATTTCAAGTTGGTTCCAGAGCGGTTTGAAAAATTTTGACTTACGTAGATCCATGCAGCTTTTGTAGAACATTTTAGCTTTTATTGTCGCCTGGTTATCGTTTGTATCAATAGATTCTTCTAAAACGCCTTTTAGTATCACTTGTTGCTGATCAGCAAGAACCTAAATTTGTTTAATTATTTACAGTTATTATAATCCATAACAACTGAATTTGATTTACCAACCTCGAAGGTACTTATAGAACTTCTATCCTCGGGTATAACATGCTTTTTATTCCAAGTTCCACATGCAAACTGGAAGAAATCGGTGCAAGGATCCACCGTACGATCCATAGCGGCCAACAGAGATGATGCTAGAATTTATTTTAATATTATTTGTATTATTGGATAGATATTGTACTATACCTGTTCTTACGCATTCCTCAGATAAACAAATATTGTGTGTCTTGCTATGTTTGTTGTTTGAATGATTATTCTTGCAATTAACTAATCCAGAAAATACGTAACCAACTACCAATCCAATAGTTAGTATAATAAAAGGTAAGATTATTATTTTAAACTTGCTACGACTGGTTCGTCCATTCCACTTTCGACCATGAGGTGAAGTGTTGCCGCTATACTGATTTTGAATTGTGCTTTTTGTCGTAGTCCCAGAAGTAAAGTTTACTACTACCGATTTGATTTGCTTGCTACCTACGACATCATCGCCACCCTCATTATTTTGGTCTGTTTCTTCTGTGGATTCTGATGGTCTCACCAACTGCTGTGTACAGCTTTCGTTGAGGCTAGTTACGAATCCATTGATAGGATCGTATTGTTTTGGATCGCTTTCCCGTAATTCAGATTTGAAGTTACCATCATTGATTAAACTAGTGTCAGTTTTGAGGCTCATTTTTCATTCATTACCTAGCACAAGGTTCGAAAGCTCTGCAGTTGCAAGAAACCAAATGTTCCGTTTACCTGTAAATAAAAAAATAGATTATTTATTAAATTTTTTTTTTTTGAATGTAAGGTTTAGCAATTCAATTTCCATTTTCATACTTTTCTTGCCTCTGGAAAATGTACTTTATAAATAGTATCTTTATTTGAGAGATTTTCAGCCGTAGGCTTATAAATAGTACATATATTCGCTTCTACAGCAACGTTTAATGCTGTGCAGCATAAAAGTCACACGAAAGATTAATTTAAAGATCAATTTGTGGTACAATATTATACCCAGGTAACCAATAAGCATTAGCATATGCAGTAAAGCAACCCTAAATCTGCATTGCAGATGCTACAAGCATTATATTAGCATTATATAAGCATCTTGAATGCCATCTGTTGTAAAGTTGCATTTCAAGTGCAATTTAAATGCTTGTAGCCTGTAATTAGCATTTCGAATGCAAAATAGCATTAATGAAGCACCATCATAGCATTGCAGTAAAGCAGCCGTATAGTGGGCCAAACGTGGCATTTATGTTGCATTTAAGGCGACTTAAATGCTTGATAGGCTGCCGTAAAGACGCTTCGGAACTGCTTATTGGTTACCTGGGTAGTTTATGCAAAATTTTATATTCATCCCAGTAGGTTTTCTAATATGTGATTCCGGATTCCAATTCTTCCAACCTCGAAAGTCTTTTTACACCTTATCTAATCTAATCGAATCTAATACAAACGCAACCAGTACGAGAAAGGATCTTGTAAATAATTGGGTTAGATGACGATCTATTATTAACTAGAAATGAGTCGAGTTATTAGTACACTACACTGAAGAAGTCTGCACACTGTAGACCCGTATCTGTCAAGATTTAAAGTTTATTGCTTTCACAATTAGCTAATTACTTGCACTCAACTTAGTGTTCTAAATGCACTTCCACGGTTATTAATTAAGAGCTTTCTATGCCAAGTACCACTTTTGTATTAGTATGATTGTGTGGCAAGTACAATCATACGCTATGCCCAGGGAATCGAGAAAGTTTGCTGCACGAAAAAATTCCTAGACCAGGCCGGGAATCGAACCCAGTCACCTCCAGCATGGTATTGCTTTGTAGCTGCGCCTTTACCGACTGAGCTTTACCCACACTTTCACACTTTCTAGGACCAATTTTTTTTGACAATCAAACACGGAATCCTACTTAGATAAGAATGTTTTGCCAGTACACAAAGACGTCCATAATATACTATGTGGTTTTATGAAGGAGCTGAATTCGACGTTGCAGTAAACGATGTACAGTGTGCCTCACAATAGGAGTCACCTTTTTTAAGTCTTGGTTTATTTTAGCTGGGTAATTTGAACAGCGGAATTGATTATACCCGTTTTGAGTGTATTATTTTGACAGCTTATCACTGAAGATAAATAAACGATTCCGTTTGTTTATATTTATCAGCTACCAAGGAAGCCATACGGAAGCAAGTTTTAAAATTACTTTTGAAAAAGCTTAGACCGTGTCAGCTATACAATAACCTTAAGCAGTTCGGAGCGAGTAAGCATTTTATTTTTCGTACCTTGAAACGGTTCAAGGAAAATGGAATTGTACGTATTCAACACAAAGGAGGTGCCAGACGCTCAGAAAATTGTGCGTGCCAGTTGCGATGGCTTTACAAAGCGTTTGCTCGAAGTTATCAAGGAAAAAGGTGATAGATTCGAATTGAATTGATGTGGTTTATTGCTATAACATGTATCTTTCAAATGAAAAATAAATTCTATGATTTGGTTGATTTGTTTTGTGGAATGGAATGAGCACATTCCACTAAACAGCTCAAACCCCCTAGGATTCATAATGATTTGTTTTGCTGTAATCCCATTTTGTTTTAGTGATACCTATTGTGAGACACCCTGTAAGCACAGAAAGACAACCTGAATGCGTGAGAAATTGTTTTTGATCCTACATGATATCACAATTCGCAAGAAATATGTTTATGAAAGATGGGCTTTTGCATAAAATATTTTAAAGAATGTTTGAAATATTTCATTAGATTACAGAATTTGTAATGTAAACTAGTATGTTATGTGACACTTCATTCATGTGCAAGATATTGAACAGAAATGTTCATCACTTTTTCGAGCTGTGTGGGTCGATGTGATTACGGTTTGTTTATTGTTGTTGACAAATTGTTAGGAATATCATTTTATTTTATTTTCAATTAATAAGCTTAGCTCATCGGACTTATTGTCTACATGACACAAACCTAAAACTAAATAAAACGAGCATTACAAATACGAGCAACAAAGAGAGCTGAAGATTCGCCAAATTCAAACAATGGTTCGTTGTTTCCAAACGCTGTTCGATGGAATCGTGGTTCCGTAATGCTCTCAGTAGTACTCGGATGTTCAGTTGAGAGAGAAGCCTTGAGCAGTCGATCTCTCCACTCAAAAGTTTGGCAACAAAAACCGCTTGTTGATTATTCCGATTATTGCAGCAGATTGCAGAGATTTTGCGGATAACGCCATGTTAGATTACGCAATGCCATCCGGATAAACCTGCGCTGTTTCGATCCTCAAGCTCCAAGTCAATTGATAAGGAAGCCAGACCAAGACGGCATTTTCTAGGATCGGTCGTACCAGTGAGCAATATAGAGCTTTCAAGCAGTACGGATCAATAAAGCCTCTTGAGATTTTTGACACAAACCCTAGCTGGTTATTAGCCGTAGAGATCACAGTAGAGCGATGGAGGTTAAACGATAATTTATGATCCAACTGGTGGTATGATCTATGAAGAACGATGCCATTAATAGTGTAGTCGAAAAAAATCGGCTGCTTGATGTGGTAATACTACATTACCATATACTTTGGAATGCTGATCATAAGTTTATTCCGACGGCAACAATCAGTGAATCGATCCAATGACGATTGAAGACGTATACAATCATCGGTACCCAGGTAACCATTAAGTAGTTCCAAAGCGTCTTTACGGCAGCCCATCAAGCAATTAAGTCGCCTTAAATGCAACATGAATGCCGCTTTTGGCCCAATATACGGCTGCTTTACTGCAATGCTATGATAATGCTTCATTAATGCCATTTTGCATTCGAAATGCTTATTACAGGCTACAAGCATTAAAATAGCATTTAAAATGCTACATTACAACGGATTGCATTGTAGATGCTGATTTAATACTAATATAATGCTTGTAGTATCTGAAATGCAGATTTAGGGTTGATTTACTGCATATGCTAATGCTTATCGGTTATCTGGGTAGTCCGTAGCACAAAAAACAGTTTTTAGTCAAGTATAGAACAAACAGCAGCGGGCTAGTAACAAGTTTCACTCGCAGAGGCCTGTCTGATAAATACGAACACAGCCATGATGTCAATCTTTTCGACGTACCGAGTTTTGATAGCTTCGCCAACAGAAATCCATGGTTGATTGTATCAAACACTGCTTTTAGATCAGTATAAACGACGTCTACTTGTGCCCCTTTCTCCAATGAAGATCCATGTAAGATGAACTTTGATACGGTTCAGGTTTATAGGTACAATATATACTTATATAAGGCATATTGTGTTGCTTAAACATTGGACTGCCTAAAAGCATCCGAAAAGCTTGTTAACACTCACTTCAAAAAATACATGGAAGATTTATGTCCGGAAGAAAGCGCATAATAGGAGTGGCCATGAGGACTTAATATTATATTGATTGGGAAATCACGTTAACCTTCTCCAACTTGGATTGTGTAATTTTTCGAGGTAATGTACATGGCACCTTAGGGAACGTCCATTAATTACGTCACGCCAAAATTGACTTTTTATAACCCCCCCTCCCACCCCCCCCTTGTCACGTTTTTTGTATGGACCTTCAAATTTTTTTGTATGGATCGTCACGTTTTCTCAAACCCCCCCTCCCCCCCTACTGCGTGACGTAATTAATGGACATTCCCTTACGGAATGACAACTAAGGATTTATGTGAATATTGATTTCTAATAGTTTCATTCTAATCACTGAACAAAAAAACACGTTGTATCCCGTTTGGATTCAAATAAAAGTTGTAATCGTTACTCCGGTCCGAGGCGAGTTTTATTTCGTGTTTTCCATCGCGAACTAATGTAGTGTTCGCCGATGGGAGGAGTTTGCTCATTAAATCTTCCGGTCCGCTTCCTAGCATCTTGCTATGAAGTAACTGGTGGTCACTTACCCACCGTTTACCTGTCGATCTGTCCCCTGACTGCTTAGAATTATCTCAAATTTTAGTATATTGCGACTTGTTGGACGAATTAGAGATAAGGAAAGCATTGGGTGTAGGACCAAGTTTCCATCGGTTAGTACCAAATCAATGAGCATAGGAATCAATAGAATCAATATCAGTTACTAATTCTATGATGGGCCACCAACCGGAGGGGTGGCCCAACTTGTCTTATCTCTATTTGTAGGATACACACTACCAAAATGTCATGTAAATTTCTGTCCCTCTGAGACCGACACATGCAAGCGTCCTTTAGCACATAAGAATGAGTTGTAAGAGAAGAGAAAATAATTTCAATCTAACACATGTTTTGTCGAATTGCGTATGCGTCACTTTCAGGAAACATAATTTTACCCGAAATCTCTCTTCATGATCTCCGACTTTTTGCAAACATGAATTACGTCTCGTGTAAAATTCATAATTTCTTAGTGGGTATCCACAGAAAAGGGGGCATGCCGCCGCAAAAAAAAAACACACTCAAGTGAAACTATTACCTACATTAGCAGACAAAGAGATCCTCTTTATTTACGAGTTTACGGTGATTAGGTCGCACTATTCAAGGTGCGGGTCAACTGGCGTTCGATGTTCTGTTGCTTGTTGAAGCGGCTTTTGGCGGATAGTGCTAGTTACATACTTTCAGCGTATCCTTAACCAAAACAAACCTTGCTGCTAACCTTTTCCCAACTATCCAGCATCCCAGTGATTTCTCGTGGAAGTGCAGCGGATATCTCGGCTTCCTACAAAGCGAGTATCACGTCAACACGTTCCTTCCCATTCCTTACTTGACCAGCATTCGTGGGCTTATGTTCATATTGATTTCTAATTGCGTGCATGTTGAGCCAAAACATAATAATCCGCAGGCATTATAACATGCGATAAGAATACCAGATCCAGGTATTAAAATCGATTAAAAAGCAGGATAAAAGAAAACATACTGCACGCCATAGACTACCAAAAGTTGAGATAAAACTGAAAGACATGCGATAAGAATAGTGGGGGAATGGCTATTTTATTTTACACGAATGGTATTGTATTTTAATGGCAACGGTTGACAACGAACAACATGTTTGAAGGTGATGTAACGTTATGATAGATATATTGAATTTATTGGTTCATATTGTTGATTTGGTATACAACTAATATGATAAATAAGATAACAATAAGATAACAAATATTACGATCTGGTCTACAAAATTTTCGAGGAGGAAGATTTCTCGACGCTCTGAACATGCTGACTAGAGCACGTTACAGATAAATCGTCAGCCAAAGATTTAAGATTATTGGAGCTTCAATGATTATTTATTTATACTGGCATAAATGAATATTTTTATGTCTACTGCATTTGGAAAGAAAGGTATTCTATGTGTTTTCGAACATATTCCGATGTTTGAAAAACCATGCGTCAATTCTGTGTGAGCTGATAAGTTATTATAAAGTGTTGATTATTTCGAGTCGACAGAATAAAATATTGAAAAAAAAAAAATCTAGGAATAACTGTTTGGCGTAACATATTGAGCATCAATAATAATAATAATAATGAATAAAATGAATGTTCTCAACAACGATACACGATGAGCACCAAGTAGAAGCAGTAATTTAAACACAATCGCACTACTCTCACCTGTTTCAAAACAATACGAATTGTACCAAATTGGTATAGAAAAGAAACAAGAAACGACTACCAGTTTTCATACACAGATCATTTGTTCATATTACCTATTTGATTGCAATCAATATGCGCTGAAGTATATACTGAATATTCTCACTGATTTAAAATTTCCAAAGAAAACAGACAAACCAATATCATTAGCAAACTCATGCTGCTTTCAAAATAGTCACCGGGAATCTACAAAGATAGTAAATATACACATAAACAAAACGGAAATTTGCGAAATGCTGGAATTTGAGCGGTAAACGATATTTCTTATCACCGAACATGATTGAGTACAAACACACGCGGAACACTAGTAGCGAACACATATAATCATGAATAATTAATGCTCACGTTCTCTCGGAACATGCGCGCATCGAATGGTTCCACAAAGCTGACAGTAAATCGAAGGATGTTTTTCAACTACTCAAATGTTCCATATAGAAGGCACATGCACTTTTTCTACCCACGGTTGACTTTTTAATACTGCACTAACAGCATTCAATATCCTTTAGTAGTACGAATGTCGATAGATAACATGTTATTTGCGAAATTAACACTTATTTTTCGCCAAACGTCCTAGGTCACCTTCTTGCAGCAGCCTCCTTCCCGATACTATATAGTAATACTGCTCAATAATGGTAAGAGAGTAAATTTTGGCAAAACATAATGGGCAGAATACGAATGCTCCTCTCACTGAGCACATGTTCCTTCTGTTTACATTCTCTCATATTAAGTTAAGGTAGCGCACTCATTTCAGTCTTTAATAAGGAAGTAATTGCGGTGACGAACCAGTCAATAAAGAATAAAGTTATATGTCCATCATAATTTGAAATCAAGCTTGTGAGATAAGTTATCGGCAAACGATTCATAGTCAAACTCAATGATCTCGTCCTATCATTGCTTCCTAGATTTGTATCTGGCTGGGATGTGATCTGTAATAGTTGATGATCTCCTCAAAAATCTGAAAACCCTTGGGTTTCAAGTAATTTGCTTCGCAGATGATATAGTCATAATAGCACGTGGCCAATATGACAGTACCATCACTAACAGAATGCAAAGTGTGCGTCTCAACGTGGAGTGATAGGGAAGGCTTGAACATAAATCCTTCTAAAACTACTGTTGTGCCCTTTACACAAAGGAGAAAATATTAAATTTTTTTGTTTGAACAACAAATTTTGTTAGAAAACTTAAGATTGAAAGGCACGCACTTGGATCTTTCAAATACAATCAAATACCTTGGAGTTTTCCTTGACAGTAAACTGAACTGGAACTTTCATTTGAAGCAGACAATCAACAGAGCGACAAATGCTCTATGGATAGCTAAAAAAACATTTGGTAACCAATATGTACTAAAGCCAAAAGTGATCCATTGGATTTATTCGGAAATTGTGAAACCCAAGATTTCCTAAGCAGCATTGGTCTGGTGGCCAAAAACTAAAGAAACTGTTGTACAGAGAAGGTTAGAAAAACTTCAAAGGCTAGCAATTAGTCCAATTATTGGTGCAATGAGAAGTACAACAACGAAAGCATTGGATGCATTGCTTTTCATGTTACCATTGCATCAATACATATAATTAAAAGCTGAAAAAAGTGCTCTAAGGACCAGAAGGTTTGTGGACCTTTTTGAAGGTGATCTAATAGGACATCTTAGCATTCTAAATATTGCTAGATTTAATCCTTCAGTTATGAACAACGAAGATTGGATGGAGAAAAACTACAACTTTGACTGTACGTATCAAGTTATTGATCCTGGACGTGATTTGTGGGAAAGAGGTGGTCCCAACCTCCGTCAAGGGTCGGTTGTATTCTATACAGACGGTTCAAAAATCAAAAGGGAGCAGGTGTCAGTTGCCCAGGGATTAACATGTCAATTTCAATGGGTAAGTGGCCAACTGTATTCCAAGCTGAAATTTAAGCAATTCTGGAATGTTCTGGAATGGCGTACGCAGAAACTACTTGCAGAAACTACGACATGTCATATGTCGGACAGTCAAGCTGCTCTAAATGCTTGAAAGTCAACAACATGCAATTCCAAGCATGTTTCGGAATGTGTTCAATCACTCCAAAAGTTGTCTTGTAGTAATCAAGGGGGGGGGGGGGGGGATGGGGGTGTTCCTGGTCATTGGATCCTGGATCGTCTCATCAATTCGTAGGACCTGAACCCTTTTGTGGTTTATCTGCTTCTCTACTCAGAATGGAAATGAATGCCTGGGAATGCTTGAAAGTGGAGGCAAACTGGAACAACAGCTATGAAGCTAGGCAATCAAAGTGGTTGATCACTTCAAACATTTAAATGTCTCGCAAATTACTTGATCTTACTAAAAATGATTTAAACTGATATACAGGCCTTATTACTGGTCACTATCCGAGCCGATATCAATTGAAGCTGATAGGAAAACTTCAAGAGTATTCATGTCAATTTTGTGACATGGATAACGAAGACTCGGAACACTTGTTATGCCACTGCCCGGTAATCTCCAACAAAATATTTAAGTTCTTCAGCAAAGAGCTACTAGAAACCTCTGAGATCTAGAGAACAAACCCCAGTACGGTAGTACACTTTTTTCGGTGTGTTATACCGCCCTGGAACAACGCTTTAAGCGAACATTGGCGATCATTTCGAGCAATAGTGATGCGACATGCTGACAATATTTAAAGCAAACAAAAAGGGAGATACCTATCATAATAGATCTAAAAATTGGTCGCACTGATGAAGATACCCAACACGAAAAAAAAAACTGGCCGGGACGTAGCTAGGTTTCAAGCAAGGTGATTACCAATTTATGCAAGGTGATTACCAATTATGCGTACTCCTATCACAAAAGTTCAACTCAGTGGACGCAGTGATTCTACGCCCCAACAAAAAAAATTATGCGTACTAGGTTGATGGTCGATAAATACTGGCCCTAGGTTTGCCGTATTCTTCTTTATATGTTTTCATTTTTTTATACCTCTTGATCATATCAAAATGTTCTGCCTAGGACTTGTTCATCTCCCGTCGTAGTCATTCAAACACATTTGTTATTTGAGTATTTTCGTAATTTATGCGGAAGTGAGATTCGATACTTTGGCGTGAGAGAAATGGATGTTAACCACTAGGTAGAGGTCGCTCCCGGTTTTCACTTTGACTCTTTCTAATCCCTTTAAGGCTTGCCACAATAAACCGTTACTTTAAAAATTACCCTCTTCACTAACGCAACTACACGCAAAAAAAAAGCCGCAGTAGAAACTATCATTTCGAGGGTTAAATTAAGCGCAATCACCAACAATTTTCAGCTGACTATAAATGCGTTTGATTTTACCATGCCTGCGATTAGATCAACCATGTTGCGGTTGATATCAATATGAGGTCTGTCAAATATATCACAAACGTTGAAGGTTTTACTATAAACGTAGTAAATTTGACTGAAATTTCATGGTAGTTTTAAAGATAGGCATAGTCGGGTGAAATGGTAGTTTTTACTACAAGATTTTTTCCTGTGTATCAACGGCTAGTGTCCATTGCTATAACGGGAGCGATGCGCAGCACTCCCTCAAAATCGTTAAATGCAACTCTAAATCTGCTACCTTTGCACGAACACGTGCAACTAGAGGAGCGAAAAAGAGTATGCTTAGACTCAAACGGTTGAAAACTTTCAAGCCTGAGCATTTCACAAAGCTTTCAAAATGGGCCAGTGATGTATATGAATGGACAACATATGTGAGATGTCACGTATAGATTGGGAAGTCGGAGATCCCACTATTCATCATGGTTCCATAAAATAATTCACTCAAAAATCTTAGTGGCGATGGGAAACTATTCAACGATTTGCCAGGCGGAGATTTTTTCTTTAAAAAAATTTGTTAACGTTTGTCTGACGAGGAAATATAGACAGCGGCACTCAAAGCGTTGAGTAATTATAAATGTACATCCAAACTTGTCTGGGAATGCATTCTTTCACTGCGAAAGGTGTGCCAAGAGAACTCCGTAAATTTATTCTGGGTTCCGGGACACTGTGGTATTGAAGGTAATGAAAGGCCAGACGAGCTTGGTAAACAAGGTTCAAATGCACAGTTTATAGACCCAGAAGCATTCTGCGGTATATGAATTCTTGAGAAGAACAAAGGGTGATGACCAACTGGTTGATTTCCACAAAGTGTGTTCTATTGAATAGGTTTATAATTCCAAATGTTACAATCAGTAAAAAGCTCTCAACAAGAGAGCTCTTTGTACCTATACTGGCCTAGTAACCGGATATTACCCGAGTAGATATCATTTGAAAAACATTGGCCAGGTTTAGAATGATATTTGTCGTTTCTGTAACATGGACCGTGAAACCTCGGAACATCTACTCTGCAGTTGTGATGCTTTGTACAAGGGCAGACTTAAATTTCTGAATAGTGGCTAAATGTAACCTGAAGAAATTTGGACTGCGAATCCTGGAAAGGAGGTGGGTTTAATAAACTCGATTTTGTCTGACTGGTAGACGCGTCTTAGGCTGTTCACTTGACTAATGGTGATCACAAAAGTTCAATTCAATGGACGCAGTGGTTCTACGCAGAAAAAATAAAAATAAAAATAATCGTAACTATCCTGGTATCCGTGGTAGTGTACAAATGCAGAGATGTACGTTATTCAGAGTTACAGTAGTATTTTGGAAGCTCACAGAATTTGTAGTTAAGATTATGACCAACAAATGCTACATCGGCAGTCTGGACCTTGAACCCGCTAAAGATGATATCTGGGAAAACTCGAAGCTCGCGAGAGATATTAGTCAGACTAGTGCATAGTCTGGTTGTGCGGTTTTACAATAGCAGCCAGGATTTTTTGTTTCTTCCTTTATTATCGAGATTTTCAGCCCTGGGCTGGTCCATCTCCCATCGTGGTCACTCAAATACCTTTTGGGTATTTTCGTAACTTGTCCGGGGGTGAGATTCGAACTCGTGACTTTGGCGTGAGAGGTATGGATGTTAACCACTACGCCGGAGTCACCCCCAGCAGCCAGGAGAAAAGAAATGGTCATACCGATAATCAGCCCAGTATATAGCAAAGCGATACGTATAGCGTCAGGTGCGTTTCCCACCAGTCCCACCAAAGCAATTATGTGTGAAGCCGGACAACTTCCACTGGAATATCTTGCCAGCTTATCAGAAGCTAAAATTGTGATTCGCCTAATGGAATTGAAAAGATCTATGGCGTATTGGAGCTGCAAGGTGGGACCATGAAGGGCTTGAGGTCGATTGGTCCATTAAGCGTATAGTGAAGGCCGGTGAATGCTCAGTTAAAGCAAAGGCTGCATACAGAACTATTGTGAATGAAAATTATAACGAACATTACAAAATGTTTACCAACGGAGCAAAGAGCGAGGGAATGGCTGGATTTGGCGTTTTTTTTTTCTGGAAACTTGCAAATAAGTGGCAGAATCAACAATGTTAAATTTTATCCGAAGAGGTAATGGCTGCACTGCAATACCCAAAAAACAAGAAAATAGTTATTTTGTCCGATAGTGCAAGCAGTCTAAGGGCACTTGAAACAGGAAGTAATTGCGGTGACGAACCAGTCAATAAAGAATAAAGTTATATGTCCATCATAATTTGAAATCAAGCTTGTGAGATAAGTTATCGGCAAACGATTCATAGTCAAACTCAATGATCTCGTCTTATCATTGCTTCCTAGATTTGTATCTGGCTGGGATGTGATCTGTAATAGTTGATGATCTCTTCAAAAATCTGAAAACCCTTGGGTTTCAAGTAATTTGCTTCGCAGATGATATAGTCATAATAGCACGTGGCCAATATGACAGTACCATCACTAACAGAATGCAAAGTGTGCGTCTCAACGTGGAGTGATAGGGAAGGCTTGAACATAAATCCTTCTAAAACTACTGTTGTGCCCTTTACACAAAGGAGAAAATATTAAATTTTTTTGTTTGAACAACAAATTTTGTTAGAAAACTTAAGATTGAAAGGCACGCACTTGGATCTTTCAAATACAATCAAATACCTTGGAGTTTTCCTTGACAGTAAACTGAACTGGAACTTTCATTTGAAGCAGACAATCAACAGAGCGACAAATGCTCTATGGATAGCTAAAAAAACATTTGGTAACCAATATGTACTAAAAGTGATGCATTGGATTTATTCGGAAATTGTGAAACCCAAGATTTCCTAAGCTGCATTGATCTGGTGGCCAAAAACTAAAGAAACTGTTGTACAGAGAAGGTTAGAAAAACTTCAAAGGCTAGCAATTAGTTCAATTATTGGTGCAATGAGAAGTACAACAACAAAAGCATTGGATGCATTGATTTTTGTGTTACCATTGCATCAATACATACAATTAAAAGCTGAGAAAAAAAGCACTCTAAGGATCACCAAGTTTGTGAACCTTTTTGACGGTGATCTAAATGGACATCTTAGCATTCTAAAAAATGGTAGATTTAATTCTTCAGTTATGAACAACAAAGATTGGATGGAGAAAAAATACAACTTTGACTGTTCGTATCAAGTTATTTATCCTGGACGTGATTCGTGGGAAAGAGGTGGTCCCAACCTCCGTCAAGGATCGATTTTATTCTATACAGACGGTTCAAAAATCAAAAGGGAGCAGGTGTCAGTTGCCCAGGGATTAACATGTCAATTTCAATGGGTGAGTGGCTAACTGTTTTCCAAGCTGAAATTTAGGCAATTCTGGAATGTTCTGGAATGGCGTACGCAGAAACTATAGATATTCAAATATATGCATTATGTCGGACAGTCAAGCAGCTCTTAATGCTTTAAAGTCAACAACATGCAATTCCAAGCATGTTTGGGAATGTGTTCAATCACTCCAAAAGTTGTCTGGTAGTAATGTAGGGGGGGGGGGGGGTGCGGATTCCTGGTCATTGGAACCCTTTTGTGGTTTATCTGCTTTTTCACTTAGAATGGAAATGAATGCCTTGGAATGCTAAGAAGTGGAGGCAAACTGGAACAACACTTTCATAGCTACCCAAGAAGCACACTACAGTCATAATTTTTTTTTTTTTGTTTCTTTATTATTGTGGCTTTCAGCCTCCTGGGCTGGTTCGCCACTACAGTCATAATTAGTTGCAGTAACTTGATTTTGACTTAGCAAGTCTTTTGTATGTTACCTCAACCAAATGGCAACAAGTGTGCTACTAGGGTAGGCAATCAAAGCGGTTCATCACTTCAAACATTTCAATGTTTCGTAAATTACTTGATCTTACTAAAAATGATTTAAACTGATATACAGGCCTTATAACTGGTCACTATCCGAGCCGATATCACTTGAAGCTGATAGGAAAACTTCAGGATGATTCATGTCGATTTTGTGACATGGATAACAAAGACTCGGAACACTTCTTATGACACTGCCCGGTAATCTCCAACAAAATATTTAAGTTCTTCAGCAAAGGGCTACTAGAACAAACCCCAGTACGGCATTACACTTTTTTCGGTGTGTTATACCGCCCTGGGACAACGCTTTAAGTCAATCATTGGCGATCATTTCTAGCAATAGTGATGCGGCATGCTGACAATATCTAAAGCAAAAAAAGGGGCAAACCTATCATAATAGATCTAAAAATTGGTTGCAGTGATGAAGATACCCAACACGGAAAAAAAATCCGGCCGGGACGTAGCTAGGTTTCAAGCAAGGTGATTACCAATTATGCGTACTAGGTTGATGGTCGATAAATCTTGGCCCTAGGTTTGCCGTATTCTTCTTTATATGTTTCATTTTTTTATACCTCTTGATCATATCAAGATGTTCTGCCTAGGGCTTGTTCATCTCCCGTCGTAGTCATTCAAACACCTTTGTTATTTGAGTATTTTCGTAATTTATGCGGAAGTGAGATTCGAGACTTTGGCGTGCGAGAAATGGATGCTAACCACTAGGCCGAGGTCGCTCCCGGTTTTCACTTTGGCTCTTTCTAATCCCTATAAGGTTTGCCACAATAAATCGTTCCTTTAAAAGTTACCCTCTTCACTAACGCAACTATCAACGGCTAGTGTCCATTGCAATAACGGGAACGATGTGCAGCACTCCCTCAAAATCGTTAAATGCAACTCTAAATCTGCTACCTTTGCACGAACACGTGCAACTAGAGGAGCGGAAAAGAGTATGCTCAGACTCAAACGGTTGAAAACTTTCAAGTCTAGTAGTCGGCCTGAGCATTTCACAAAGCTTTCAAAATGGGCCAGTGATGTATATGAATGGACAACATATGTGAGATGTCACGTATAGATTGGGAAGTCGGAGATCCCATTGTTTGTTTTTCCAGGCGGAGATTTTTTCTTTAAAAAAATTTGTTAACGTTTGTCTGACGAGGAAATATAGACAAGCGGCACTCAAAACGGCCAGACGAGCTTGGTAAACAAGGTTCAAATGCACAGTTTATAGACCCAGAACCATTCTGCGGTATATCATACTCTTCAATAAAAATGAAGCTGAAATATTGGGAAGAACAAAGGGTGATGACCAACTGGTTGTTTTGCACAAAGTGTGTTCAATCGAAAAGGTTTATAATTCCAAATGTTACAATCAGTGAAAAGCTCTCAACAAGAGAGCTCTTTGTACCTATACTGGCTATACCTGTACCTATATCTGAACAGTGGCTATATGTAACCTGAAGAAATTTGGACTGCGAATCTTGGAAAGGTGGTGGGTGTCATAAACTCGATTTTGTCTGACTGGGAGACGCGTCTTAGGCTGTCCACTTGACTAATGGGGATCAAGCTTTAAGATGCGAATAGTAATAGAAAATAGTAAACCACAAAAGTTCAATTCAATGAAACCACTGCTTTACGCAAAAAAAACGCAACTATCGTGGTATCCGTGGTAGTGTTCAAATGCAGAGATGTACGTTATTCATTAGAGTTACAGTAGTATTTTGTAAGAAGTAGTGTTTTATAAGCTCATAGAATTTGTAGTTAAGATTATGACCAACAAATGCTACATTCAAAATTCCACCAAACTGTGATGATGAACTATGGTAAGTTATACAATCAATGAAAGAGCAGGACACTTATTATCTCAAGGATTTGCTATTTATTATTAAATTCAAAAAAACAATAGACAGAGCTACATGCATTAAAACTGTTGTAAACTATTTTTACAGTACTGGTCATCATGTTCCATTTTCTGACTTGAGGTGGTATACCTGCAAAAGATAGCTTGAATACACGTGTTTTAAGAATCCCCTCGACAAATGCTGAAGGCTTTTTATTTATATATTAGTCTTTAACCCTATCTTTTCCGTGATAGCCACTTTGCTTAAGGTGATTCACCACATTTTGTTCTGCCTCATGTTTGACAATCTACCAATCTATAATCAAGGCTTATTCAAGATTCTCATTAATATGAATCTTTGGGAATTTATACAAGCAACTAATGGAAAACAAATGGCAAACTATTGATTTAAAACAAAAACTGATTCCATAATTTAAGCTTGTATGCCAAAATTTCTAATTTATTTTCGAAGATGAATATTTGCACCTCAAAGCAACCATAAAACTTCTGGCATAGAAAGGGTTAAGAACAGAATCAAGTAACAAGGATATATCTATATGGCTCAAACGTCAAGGAATGAAATAAACTGTAATATCGTAATATTCAATGAAGACTTCAGCTCCTAATCCACCCGAAAAAAAAGTATTGGATAGAGGCTAATTCTAAAGGACACAAATCTCAGTTTGATACTTTCTAAAAGTATTCATGGATGCAACATTCAAATCATTCTCCAAATATAATTTACTGCTCTTA
Source organism: Aedes japonicus (assembly GCA_034211315.2). NCBI lineage: Eukaryota > Metazoa > Arthropoda > Insecta > Diptera > Culicidae > Aedes > Aedes japonicus. Next base: position 58,551 of record JASCZW010006004.1, on the reverse strand, counting down.
TTTGGCCAATGGTTCTAGAGCAGGGCTGTCATCAAAAATTGCTTGTTGTTAAATTTTTACTCCTATATTTAAGGGAGGCATATCCACTCTAGATATCGATCTCATCAACATTTGTCCCGAGCGTTACTTCCTTTCTAAAAAAAACGGCACACAGATATTTTTCAGCATCCGAAAAGTTCTACCCTGCTCTGCTGAGATTGACCTAGACTAAATGTGCTGTCAAGTAGTTGTCACGCTTACCAAAGAACCACTGGTGCCGACAAAAAAGAAATGTATATAAATTTGGTTTCAGGAGAAATGAAAGACGATGCTTTGAAATTTACGCACAGCTTTTAATTCAATTTGAATTTTCAATGAACAAAAGTACAGATCGTATAAACGTTTCACCATCAACATACAATATTCAATTATAATGAGATGGAATGTTTGTTTTGAGGACCAAAACAAAAAAAAAATGAGCGCACATTAGAGACATATCTCTATTATAAAATCATAATTAACAGAGGCTTTTTCGGATGGATGCAAAACTCAGTACAGTAGTAAATTTTGTCTAATGCTTTCTTTTTATCATATCAAAGTATTCATTGATGTAACAGTAATTATTAGATAGTTACTATTTTTTTACGTAAATCTAATTGTTTAGTCACTATAGAGGAACATTCGATGTTGTTTGTAGATTTGAGACCTATTCTATGCATGAAATACATTTTTTGTTAGATATTACGCCTGGAAGTGACAAAGTTGTCCATATATTTACATTTATCAGTATATTTAGAAGCTATTCCTTGCTGTTTGATTTCACAACTTTGGTTGATAAACTAATATCTGTTATTTAAAAAAAAGTATTTTCACAATGTTATGTACATGTACGGTTGCTGTAGAACTTACGTTTGCATTTTAATAATTTACCAATATTTACAAATCCCTTCTTTTTTTTTAAATAACATAATTTATTTTTTGGTATTTCAATAAGCCTTAAAAATGTGCATGTGTATAAAAAAATGTGATGATATAACGGGTTATGTAAAATCTTATAGAATTACACACTCGATTCGCAAGTTGGAAGGTTTTGAGTTCGATTTTCGTAGATCCAGCTTATTCTTGCTTGTATAGAAATTCTGGAATTTATCAGCAGATTTTTTTGCCATATTTAGTTAAAAAAAAAATGAATAATTTCAATTAGCGAACAGATCATGAGCATATCTTCTTTGGAACTAAATGCATACGATTCTAGGGGTTTTCTAACACTCTTTTCCATAAATCGCGTATCGATAACATAGTATGAATTTTTTAAATCTTTCAAATAAAAAGAAGTAGTTTTTGAATTGCCTAAATCGTAATAATCTAGCGTGATGAATTATGCTTAATGCCTTCCTGTTAAATTATGCAGAAATACATGCAGATATTCGTGTGCTACTAGTCGGATATATACTTTCGTTGTTAATTGAATCAGTATTAATCAAATTTACCATTGGAACATGCATCTGTATGGAAGTTGAGGGGGTCATTTCAATGGTAGCAAAAATTAATCAAAGTACTTTTTTGCTGAGGTTAACCGTATTCTGCAATTTTCTCATGGGACTTTCAGTAGAAAAGCACGGGGCTAGTTGAGCAATCTTCAAAAAAATTCAAAAACGTTTTCATTATGATATTTGGCTGTTTATAAATAACCTTCAAATATTGTGATGAGTATGAGAATACTTCCAACATACTTTACCATTTTTGTGTTTTTCGTATGGTTGTCAAATAGTTTAGCTAGCCGGCGTTCGCTACAAGATAAATCGAAAATACTTTCAGGTACGTTACGTATGCCAATGCATTTTTATGATCATTTATAATCATTTAAGGTTCACGTTTTTACAACTAGTGCCAAACGCGTAGAATTTATCATCAAATCAAAAATTGTGTTACATGTGGTTCATATCCAGTTTGTTCACAGTGCTAAATAAATTATTTTAAGAATTAGAGCATCTGTTTTTCTTTTCAGTTTCAAGTTAACTTAATGAAATATAGCGCACTTAAAAATTTGACTAATTGTGCACTCATACCAGCCTTGTCAAGTAACATATGGAATAAGTCTAACAACATTTGTAAACAAATCATAAAATGGTAAATCCCACGCGAACCAAAACACTCCCACACAATCCATACAGATTTTTCAAAAGACTTGAATTTTCGCTACACGCTAAAAATTATTGTTGGCTTGGTTGTGGAAAGGGGCAAAGCAAAGTTTGTTTCGCGAGATCAGCACAATCAAAGTTATTGATAGAATGTTCGTCGATCAAATTACCCCACAATCATATGCCGAAAATATGAAAAGGCAGTAAAAATAAAACCCAACATATTATATTTTTCAAGTTTTTCCCGTAAATAAAATTAATAACCGCATAACCTCTGTTTTGTTTGCTACCACTGTTTTGTTTGCTACCAATTATAAGAACAAAAAACCATATATATTAACTATGTATGTTCTTCTGTAAAAATAAGTATGTTCTTGAGTTAATTCGGCATTATGCCGCATATTCTAACACGTTTTTTTTAATCATCAGATTTCAAGATGCCGATACTAACCAACCTAGCCATTATAACCAACTAGCCCCGCTCTACAATACCTTCTCTTGATATCTTTCTTCAATAAAGAAACTTTCACTTTCAGAGCCTCATGTTGACATGAAAGTATCAATTTTCCTGAAATAGTTCTTTAAATAACAGTGCGTCAGTCTGTCGCGTGATGAATTACATAATTTTTTTTGGAATGTTCAGAACTGCGCTAAACCAAAAAATTTGATGAAATAAGAAAGCGGACTCACTTGCCAAGGTGGGCGCTTGGCAGGCGATATTTATGATCGACAAATCGCCTTCAACGATTCTTTTCCTATTTCCCTCAACAGCTGACAACAAAAATGGGATGCAGGAAATTTGGGCAGATGGTTACATTCCATACTCCCACAGGTGTCGAAAAAAGCGTGATTCAGAGGGTTGGATATTAACCGGGATTTTATCAAGGTAATGTGTCGTCTAATGTCCGATCACTACTCGTTCTCATTTCTATCTCATTTCTTTCAGACAGCAATCAATGCGGCTGTGGTGCAGGTTATCAGGACATCAACCATGTTGTCTGGCATTGCCACGATTTTGAAATTGCTAGATCTGATATTTGCGCATCCTTACGGGCCCGAGAGAATCCAGAGAAGGAAGATATCAGAGATGTTCTGGGTTAGCTGGACTTGGAATATATGGAGCTAATTTACATGTTTTTGAAACAAATAGACATATTCGCTTGATTCCCGCTTAGCTGTCGTTTTAACATGTGTCACTGTAAGCTCTAACCTTGACTTAGCCGTGAGTTGTTCGGTTTTCCAAAATAAACATAGTTACTAAGTTATTAAAATTGTAAAAATGAAAAAGAACTCGGCTCCTTATGCCTACGGCACTTGAGCCTCATAAATAAACAATTAAGTTAAAAAAAAATCAGTTGCACTGTACGCAGTAATATACACGCAAAATTGGTACAGTCTACTACTACTCCATGCACATTATAAATTGGAACGAACCGCTTGAAATTAACGCATCGATAATGCCACTTAAGAAAAGTACCCTGTACATACTGGAATTGAGAAAAATGGCGGTTCTACTAAGGTTTCCAAAATACCGGGGGATTGTCATACGGGACCAATACGTGACGCTATGTATCTCTCTGAACAAATGCTCTAAGAATATCGGCACGGAACTCACTAAGGATATCTTAAGGTCTTCTCATGAATCTATAGTTATTTAAATTGGTAGTTAAATGCGTATTCGATGATTGAAGAGTAAGATGGGCTCAGCGCTGCCTCGCCCTATCAACACAAGATCCAAAGTAAACTGAAACACAATCTTCAGATTTTCTGGGACACAACTATTAGGGTTCTGTACGTTACAACAACAACGGCAACCTGTTTCTAAAATTTTATCAGGTGAGCTTTGCTGTAAATCACAAAATCTATATTCACGTGTATTCGCAACGAGACAATACACAATTTCTCCGATTGCCTTAAATCGAAAAAAGTATACTGTTTTCACATTTTTTAGGGAGAAATTGGTCTCAGTTTAATTTTTGGTTGGATGTTAAAGTGTAATTCGCATCGATAAACCATGTGCACTTGTTCCCACGGGACAACGAAAATTTCACGAAATATTGGCTTAATTTTCCGTGGGGCAGAGAAGTTTTAAGACGTCTTCTATCTTCAGTCGTTGTACTGTTTGTTGGTGGAGTCCACCTTAGAGTATGCTTCCGCGGTGTTAACCCCCATATCTAATTATTTACTGAACATACACTCAAAATTTCGGCCAAAGTTCAATATCTTTTTAATTAGTAGCTTTCGTAATATTGGTCAACTATCAATTCGCACAGAAACAAAACGCTAGTAGAATCTTAGGACATGATAAACGTTTTTTGCCTCAAGAAGAATACATCTGATGCCGAAGATTGGGTGCTCCCTTGGCTCAGTCGATACTGGCTTGGCTAACATGTGACAGTATGCTGGAGGCGACTGAGTCCGATTCCCGAATGATCAATGAATTTTTCAGGAAGGAAAATTCACGACTAAGTTTAGTAAGGAATTTATTTACAAGTGGCATTTAGTGACACAAGTCACTATAAAACTAAGCACCTCAACAACAATGACCAAATTATTAAGAAATAAGTTCAAGACAAGAATATAAACTGTTCCTTAAAAGACTGAAAACAGTATTACTACTAAATACTGAGTAATAAAGTTTCTGTATAATGCGGATATCTGAACTTGTAAGCATTTTATTGATTCGATTTCAAACAAGCAACTATTTTCAAGGTATGTCGGTATTTAACTCATGTAGCTTCAGAAAAGTGCTAGCGATAAATGGATCAAACTCATGTTAAACGAGGTATAAGATGTACCACATTGGCATTTGATTACTTTATTTTTCAATAAAAAATAATATCAAAAATAATATAATTATTATTTTATCTATTTTGGGAAGACCACGATCTTATCTGCCGTAGGCCTAGCCATTTGATAAGAAAATAACCCAAGTAACAATTTTAGTTTTATTCCAGCCGAATGGCACTCCTCCCGGCTTCGTTGATAAGACTACATTCAGAGCTGTTATGTCCACCAACACCTCCTCTATGCATCTTTAAAGCCGAAATGTGTACAAAGTGGCCCACTCTATAGGTTGTGAAAACAAATTAATAAAACCTTTACAAAACCATACAGATTTTGAAAATGTTCTTGTGAAAGATGCTTGACTTATGAAAGACCACTTGAGAACCTTTATCAAACCTATTGGCTGCCATCAAAACCAGCGTAGGAACAAACGGCCACAGCTGTCAAACTGTGATCTCGTGGTTGGTTTTTGTTATTTTGCTTTGTTCGATTCTCTGCTCTTCTGATTCGTTTAAGCAGTAAATAATATCTAGGAAAAAAGTGCTAGTGTTGCGGGAAGTTTTGTTTAATAGCAAAATATCCAGAACAAATTGAGTTTTTTTCACAGCGTATCATGCTCAAAATCATAAGCGCATTTAATTTTATGGTGAATATTGGCACGATAAGAGCCGAAAATTAATGCGCCTCGGAAATAGTGCGTGTTAAAATCTACAAAAACAAAATTGGAACAAATTTATTCAAAAATGAATCATGAATTGCCTGAAAATTTAGATGAGTCCTAAAACGGCATTTCAAAACAGCATTTTACGAGTTCATAAAATCAAAATGAAACTTTTGATAGGAGTAAAGGGTATTTTGGAAGACAAGGTTTTAAGATCGTTCTAAAAAAGCTGTGTAGGTTCTCATAAACCTGACTAAAAGTTGAAACCTATTGGCAGCTCTTGGTACCATATTTAAACCAAATTGTTTTCCAGTGACTTTCATAAAACTTTAATAAAACTTAATAAAGCTGGGTGGTTTTGGCAATGTTACTTGGGAAATGATTCATGAAAGCTTTGGTCTCGGACCAATACCTATGACATCTTCAATAACACGAGAAATACAAATTCTTTGGTGGCCAAAACGAGTGCTGAGGGCTACATCGGTCATGGGCAAGTTATTGGAAATCCCTTGAACAGTGAGCGAAAACCATAGCCTGTCTATTTGTTTAATATATTGCGGTGCAATTGAAAAAAACTTTAAAAAAATATCGCGTGAAAAGTTGACAAATTTAGAACGCTTATTGCTCTGTTACTTATAAATCCATTCAATTATGTTAAGTGCACAAATCGTTAGTAAACTTTACAACGCAATCGAACTGAATAGTGTTTTCAAATAGTCAAATAGTCAAACTTGTTGAACTTTCCCAACCTGCCAGTTCGACATATATGTAATTAGATAAAGACACCAGGCTGTGTGAATACATGAGTAAGAATTGAATGACGTCTCTGCATATAAGCAGCTGTGGCCCATGCATGGGCTCAAGTTTTCTTTGAACGTCGTGTTGCAGAGCTCAGTCGTAGTGCAGAAATAGAAGCTAAAGAGATAGCTGAGCTGCACAGAATTATCACGATTCGAATAGGAAACAGGCTTTAGCTCAATTAGCGTAAGCTAGCAACAACAACAGAAGTCACAACGGTAGCTCAGCTCATAAGAAGCATAATTTTTCCTGCGTCGGCGATGCGGATGGCTAAAAACGGGCTGCAGCAAACTTATCACTTCTTCTTATTCTTTAGCATTTCAATCGTATTGCTTTCACAATTAGCTTATTGCTTGCTCTCAACTTGGTGTTCACTTGCACAGATATTAGTTAAGAGCTATGCGAAAAGTATACGTTTCACTCGCAGCTTCGATTAGAGCTCAAGCGAAATGAAATTTGAATCTCGTGATTTAACACAAAGTTACGAAACGTAGACTATTGACTTAATCTTATTCGAGCTAAAGTTGGTTCGAACTGAATGGGAGTTTTTTTTAATCGTACAGGTTTGTGCCGAAAGGTCTCAAATTGTTACAAAACTTTGCCCAAGCGTAGGGTTAATGGACATATGAAAAAAGCAATATAAAAAAAATCAAGTTGTCCAGTTTTTATAGAAAACGCCAATAGAAGTTTTCCGATGTTCCCGAACATCAGTAACTTTAAAAATTCATAACTCAGGAAAGATTAATCGTAAAACAATTTTTTGTTCCAAACTAAATGAATTTTTTTCAATGCGGAAAAAAATCCTTCAAAATTATCCACAGTAAAGGAGAACTCCTTGGAAACGCCGGAAAACCATTTGCTGAATTATAGAAAATTTTGAAAAAATATTTTCTTGTTTATAAACTTTCATTGCTGAAATTTTGACAATGGACTTTTTGTTTTGTTTTTTTAGTGATGCTTGAAAAACAATAAGCCCGCCACTCGTTTTCATATTAAAGTAAAAATAATCCGAAAACTGTCGCCTTCCGATTCGATTATGCTTCTATTATACACTCCTAACGTATGCTTTTCGGATTTGTAATTTTGTTAATTTTGTTAAAGGTTGCTGTTACGTAGAGATTTTATTAAACTATAGGTCCACAACAAATTCCTATAAAAGGGCCTTTGCGAACAAGCGAATCGTTAGTTCAACTAGATCATAATTTCTCGGTTGAAAAATTCAATTTCTGTAAAATTATCCATTGTATTTTTCATAACTTTCAAAAGCCACTTTATAAAAATTCATAAATTCATAAAAATTAAAAAAAACTGTTTATAGCAACAAATGGAAATGTGTGTCAAATAAATTTCGCAGAAAACTATTCACTATTTATTCACACAAAATTCTATTCATTCATTATGCGATGTGCGCCTTTATGTTACTTTACATCCCTTCGATGTTTATTGTAATGATGGGTCTTCCATTAAGAGCTTAAACTACTTCGTAATAGCTTATATAAAAAGCATAGCACAATATCAGTTTATGCATTTCGGATAAAATTGTTGTCAAAATAAAAAGAGAAATTTCCGGAACTTGAAAAAATTATTTACCTCTGAGATGGTTTACTAGAACAGTACAAAAACAAGTCTAATTTGTAAAATTTGTGGTGCGATAAAAAAGATTTCCAAATAAAAATAGAATGGCACTTTTTTTTCCAAAGTCTCACGGGAAAGGTCCATGTGATGGTATATGTGGCAACATAAAACGAATGGCTTAGGGCATATGCGTTTTTAGAGCATTACTCGCATAAAACAAATCCATCGTCCATCACCAAAATTTCACCGATGAATGAAAAACGTTAATGATTTAATAAGAAACATTTTTGTCAAAATTTTACATAATTCAGAAAATGTTTTTTCCGGCTTTTCCTAGAAATTTTCCTTCACTGTGGAAAATTTGTAAGATTTTTTTAAAGATTATATTGGTTCCGCATTGTTGAGGAAATTTAATTACAATTAAAAAAAAAAATTGTTCTACGATTGAGTTATGAATTTTGTAAGTTAGTGATGTTCGGGAAAATCGGAAAACTTCAAACTGGACTTTTTCATACAATCTGAGACCTTTTCGTCCCATATGTACGACAGAAAATTTTATAAGAAATGTAAGTTACCACTATTTCATTATTATAATAACTATAGAAAACGCCAGATTGATGTTTCAATGTTGATACCATTATTTAGACCACTTCGAAATATTTAGCAACGCAGTATGCAGCGTGTACGTTTCAAGGTTGCTTCAAAAATTCTCAAACTACACTACTATAGTGTTAAACTTTCACTTTTTTTTAAACACTATTTAAAAAAAAAAACTTTTTTGAGCGTATTAGTAGAACGATTGTGATTGGGAAACTACGAGAATTTAAAATTTAACACTTCATTTGACACTCGACTTGTCGACTTGTCAGAGCACTCGGCACTGAAGAAGTCTGTAAGTAGCAGACGAAATAGGCCTATCTGTCAAAAGATAAGCTCATAGTGGAATTGAAAGGAATTTGCTCGCGATTACTAGCAAAAATTTAAAAAAGTGTTTCATAGGTTCATTTTTTTATTTTTTTAAAAAGTGATCAAATTTTTTTAAAAAGTGATCAAATTAAATTTTAAATTCTCCTAGTTTCCCAATCATAGTGTTAAAGTTTAAGCAAATTGGATTAAGGTTCTTAGATATTACTTTGAGTTATATCTATCCAGAGAAGTATTGAGGCTTATTCATAATTTCTAGATTTCATAAACCTGATAAAAAGAACCTACTGTAATGTAACGTAACATAACATGCCTAAAAGTATTTTCATTTCATTACATTTCACGATTTAATATTGAGCGTTAATGTTTCTTTGAGCACGCTGTAGACATTTCTGCCAATTGAGCTTGCGACTGATCGTAGCGGTAATTTCAATGGCATCATCGATCTCGCTCTGTTACTTTAGTGATTTCGGAACTCAACTAATAAACAATGAATGAATCACTAAAGCCAACATAACGCAGTATTTTTTTTCTTAATTGAATTCGGGCTTTGATACTACATTTTTTTTCAAGAACATTGATCTATTAGAGACAAGATAAAAACCATAGAACAACTCATGCAACAATCGTCATTCTGGGCAACTTACACTCATCAAAAAAACTGATAGATAATATGCTGGAGAGTTTGCTGTATGAACACATCCGCTAACTGCCATTTTCAGTGTGATTATAAGTTGGCCAGTAGTGTTTTAGGAACGATGTTTTATAATAAAACATATCAATAAGGTTATGTCTGTACATCGGGAAAATAAGCTAAAATGTTATTAAGCTATAGTGTCGACGATTCGCGACTGTTGTCATTACTGTCACCGGTTGATTTAATGGCGCTTCCACCATCAGTTGAATTGTTAGCGACATGTTTTGGAGAAGGGCATTGGGCATCATGTGGAACTAGACCTTCTTTGATTCTTTTCTTTTGTTTCATTCGTCGATTTTGAAACCATATTTTGACCTAAAATGAAAAAAAAAATATATTTTAGAATGGATTGTATGAATCTCTACAATAATCAAAAGGGTATTTTTGAACTGTTTTTGTTGTAAAAGGAAAGGAAGGGAAAAACAAATAAATTCGCCTGCAGTTGTCGAAGTATATGAAATATAAAATAAAGAAGACATTGTCAGAAATAAAAAAAAATTCGACCGTTGACTTGAAAAAAAACAATGGGGCTTACTATTTACTTTTATATCAGCATTGGTTGGTTCTTTCGTTTTGGGAGATAGAATACTACTGCATATCTTTGTTTACGTTTGTCGATTTATGTCAAAGATGAATAACGTATGAATAATTTCTCAGTGTTTGAAAAACACTGAACATGTTTAAAAAATTAAGTCTTTTGGGCTTATTACGCCTAGCGATCGATGAATGATGCAAATGGGTCCGCATAGTGCTCCTCCCAACGTTTGCGACATCCCACAAAACCCACAAGTTATCCTTATTAAAACTAGGCCCACTAAGCATATAGCTTTTGAAATCTTGCACGCCGTATGAGAAGATGATGAGAATGTTTTTTCGTTCCAAGTGGACATTGGTTTTGTTTTGTAAAATAAAAAAAATGCGTGGATCGAATATTTCCACAAGAAGCATATGAGCTAAATTGAAGCCGCTGCTTAGAAGAAACATGACGTTACTCATCGAATAGATCGTTTCTGGTATTTCGCAAATACATTATATCTAACTCAACATGATCATTCTGAATGCGTAGGAGTGTATGGCTGTTTTCCCGTATCTCAACTTAGTGTTCAAGATGCACTTCAACAGATAATAGAGAGCTTTTGATGCTCCTAATTATCTGTTGAATGAACCGAAACGACCATAGAGCCCTCAAAAATTAATAACTAGATACTTCTTCTACTATTTGGTTTTATACGCACTAATGGACTCTGCCCGCTACTCAAATGAGTGTTCTTTGAAGCACCCCACAGTTCTTGATTTAGGTCTTGGTTTTCTGGAGTATTCCAGTGCATTCAATTATATAGTATTTGGCAAGCATAACGATATACTTATGTAGTTAAACGATTTTTCTACCTTAAAAGACATCTGACTTAACCATAAAATCGAACCCTTGACCTCCAGATTGGAAAACCGACAACACTACGATGTCACACCTGAATAACCAGACCTTCCGTTGAACTATGCTGATGGAGAATCTTCATTTCTATGGTAAAAATGCCGGGGAATCCACTGGTGCTGGTGTCCGTTTGGCCACCACCTCCACGGTGATTTTTCCATTTTGCACCATGACCTAATATTTCTTATTTATATAAAATCCTCTTCAGTTGAAGCAAAGCTACTTAAAGAATGTGCACACCAAAAAGTAGTCAACGGGAATTAGTGGTATTAAATGGAAAATATGAGAAAATCAAAAGTAAATCATTTATTTAAGACTTCATAAAAATACAAATATAAAACATATACAGTTAAGGCAATTTGACCTGTTATATCCAAATGCCCGCACCTTTCGTTTGACACCTTCCATCAGTTTTTGCACAGTGTCATCCATCACCAATTTTGCAGCTTTCTGCCAGTTACGCCTGAAGCTTTTCTCATCAATTGCTACGCTATTCGTTTTTCGAAGATTCTTCTTGACCAGAGCCCAATACTTTTCGATCGGACGGAGTTCTGGCGAATTTGGCGGATTGCAATAATTTGGGACAATATTTACACCATTAGCAATGTACCAATCCTTAGCCAGTTTTCCATAGTGGCAAGATGCCAGGTCAGGCCAGAACAGCACCGAACCGCTGTGACAACAGTCGTTTATTCAGACACTCTTTTACGTAAATTTGTCCATTTAGAGTGCCAGTCGTGATGAAGATGTCGCTTCTGAGACCGCATCCACATATTGCCTGCCATACGAAGTATTTTTTTGGGAACTTCGACAATTTTTTTTGCTTAAAACGATCAGCAACATTTCCTCTTTGTAACGAGGTATAAAACTGTAGTCCCGGTATCTGCTTAAAGTCAGCTTTGCAATATGTTTCGTCGTCCAATATTATGCAGTCGTATTCCTTCAGCATAGTGTCATATAATTTTCTCGATCGAGATTTTGCGCTCTTGTTCTGGCTGTCTTTACGATTTGGAGCAACACCTACTTTGAATGATTTCAAGCCTGCACTTTTCTTCACTTTCTGGACGAACGATGGAGACATTTTAACTTTTTTCGCCACATCACAAACGGAGATATTCGGTTTCTTCTTAAATTCTCTAATCACTTTCTTCCTCTCCGCGACGAAACGAAAATCATGGTTACCTCCGGAACCGACCTTTCTCTTTAAAGTTAAGCGCTGCCGAAAGTTTTTTAGCACTTTAGTAACCGTCGATTTTGCGATTTTTAATGACTTGGCAATATCGCCGTGCGACATATCTGGATTTTCCACTCTTTTGTGCAAAATTGCTTCGCGCACGCGTTCTTGATTCGACGCCATTTTACTGAATAAAGGTTACTGTAGCTAAACGACGTCTTCATCATAGCACACATACATTAATATTCATGTAGTAGTGATCGGATTAGCAAAGCGTACACGGAGAAGACTGCATTAAGGCATTTCCGACGACTACTTTTTGGTGTGCACATTATTTATATGTTCAACAATGCACGGAATTTACCGACAGCCCATAGAACAAGCCGCATTCGATTCTGTGTTCCTTTTTACACATAAAAATATACTTAATTTTTTCTTAACATTCGAAACATTAGAATACATAAGAAATTGGGGGCAAAATGTGACGAAATAAGCTACTTTTCATCTTCCGACGAAAACAAAATTAATTCCTATCGATGTCTCAACATTTCTTGACTCAGATGAGATTGTTTATCAAATGTGAGTTTGTGATAATAAAAAAAATAAATTCACATGACAAAATCAACGCATATCGACTTTTTTGTTGTTTTTTTTGTTCCTTTATTATTGAGATTTTCAGCCCTGGGCTGGTTCATCTCCCGTCGTAGTCACTCAAATACCGTTTTGGGTATTTTCGTAACTTGTCCGGGGGTGAGATTCGAGTCAATCGACTTCTAGCTACGACTTTTTTTTTTAAAATAAGAACCGTGTTTTTTGCATCAGCAGAATCGAGTTTTAAAATTTTGAAACATTTTGAATTTGTATATGTCATCTTTCCGCCAAAGATTTTCTGCTCACTAGATGAAGTATAATTGATCTCTTTATTATGATTGATGTTAAAACCAGCACTGTCACGTAAGATAAAACTGTCTATAAAACTCGTGTTATACGGATTTATTTGAAAAACTTGGTTATAGTGGTGAGCAGTCCTGCTGAAGCTATTTCTCTTTAAGTTACCAAGGTGATGGAAATTAAACAATAGTTTTTATTATAATGTATGAAAATTGGAAATATCCTTCTTATCAACATGCAACCCTAGGAGTGAACAGGGATGCATGTTGATAAGAAGGATATTTCCAATTTTCAAACATTATAAGGAGTGTATCGAATATAAGCTATCCACAAACATTTGCGTTGTACGCATGTATTTGTGATGGTTTTTTATGCTCTGAACACTGCATGCTGTGCGTTTGACTGTCAGCTTTCTTTTGTTTACTTGTTTGTGCGGTTCAAATTCTGCGTTTTCAAAATGTCGCGTATTGATAAGGAAGTTAACATTAAGGTTCTGGACACATGGCTAAGTGAGAAGGGTATTACTATGCGAAAATTGGCGAAGCGGTTTGGAATTCATCATGCGAGTGTTAAAACCATCATTAATAACTAGAAATTAGAAGAAGAATTAGTATCTTCCATTTAATTCCAACTACCTTTGCTTATCTTCGACAGATACGCGTATTTCGTCTACAATGTGCAGACTTCTTCAGTGTCTCGTACTAATAACTCGACTTAGTAAGAGACACTGAAGAAGTCTGCACATTGTAGACGAAATACGCGTATCTGTCGAAGATAAGCAAAGGTAGTTGGAATTAAATGGAAGATACTAATTCTTCTTCTAATTTCTAGTTACAGGTATTCCACTAAACAGCTCAAACCCTCTAGGATTCATCATTAATAAGTTTGGGGAACACTATTCTTTGGATGAGCTACCAGGAAGAGGCAGAAAACCCGATTCTTCCAACCCGAAACTGGAGCAGAAAGTGGTATCTCTAATCATGAAGAACAAATCAATGTCAATACGTGATTTGGCCAAAAAAGCAGGAACGAGTGTCGGAATGATCAAGCGTATCAAGAGGCGAAACCACCTGAAGACCTACAATAAGCAGAAAATCTCGAAACCAAGTGCAGAACAGAAGAAGCGAGCAGCAACAAGGGCCCGGAAATTGTAATCGCGTCTTTTGCAGCGTCCGGATGCATGCGTTTTGATGGACGATGAGACCTTTGTAAAGGAGGACTCAAAAACCCTTCCAGGTCCACAATACTTTACTGCCGTCGTTGGGGAGGATGTGAGCGATGCGGACAGGTCGATTCAAGTGGAGAAATTCGGTCGAAAGGTACTGGTATGGCAAGCAATATGTTCCTGTGGTTTGAAGTCAACCATTTTTTACACTACCGGAACTATAAATGCGGAAATCTATCGTTGTGAGTGTCTCCAGAAGAGATTGTTGCCTTTATATAAGAAGCATAGTACACCTCCACTGTTTTGGCTGGATTTAGCGTCGGCTCACTATGCCAAAACCACTCTCAATTGGCTTGCGGAAAAGGGTATAGATTTCGTTGAGAAAAATATCAATCCACCAAATTGCCCTCAGCTTCGACCCATCAAACGTTACTGGGCAATCGTGAAGAGGGTCATCAAGAAGACTGGTAAGGCAGTTGGGAACATGCAGGAGTTCAAAAAAAATTGGGCTCAAGCGTCCAAAAAATGCGATGCAACACTTGTCCGGAACTTGATGAAGAGCAAAGTTCGAAAATTCGTGAAGGAATAACTTAAATTTCATCCGGTCTTCATTATGTTCAAGTTTAACCTCGTACAATAAAAGATCAATTTTTTGTATGAATAAAATATCGGTTTTCAACATAATTTGAAAGAAAGTTTGTGGATAGCTTATTTTCGATACACTCCTTAATTGATTACGTGCTTCATGCAACAACAGTTAATTAGTTAAATGTAAATAGTTTTTATGTTTGCATTTTTTCGATTTTAACAAATGCACGGAGAGGTAGGGAAAAGAAGGATTGGGTTGATAAGCCGCCGGACTATATCCCATTTTTGGGTTAAATATATCTTCACCTCAAGTCGTGCTCATTTTACGATAAACCTATTCTTGTTCGATCATTTCAAATCTACGTTACATCCTTTGTATGGGATAAAGAGCTGCCTGTATAATTAAAAAGAAGACAGAGCAACATGGCAAAAAGTGATTATAACGTCGCGCAGCTCATGTCTGTTCTTTACTGTTGAATTCTCGAGCTGAGAATGGTGGGAATATACTTCTCACATTCAATGTCAGAGATTTTTGGATTGGGTTCATGACTGAAATTTCAAGACAACTCCTGCATTGAAAATCTCAGCCATGGAGGTGGACATCGTTGTAGCAGAAAAAACGATTTCGGAAAGGAACACAAAATATTCTTTCGCAACTCTTTAAAAAACTTTTTGTTCCGCAATTTCTCCGTCCTCGAAACCCTCACCTTGATAGTATATTTATAAATTTTGATTTGTGTATCAAAATAAAATAAATTTTCATCAATTTGATGCAAAAAGTATAAATACAACATTCAACGCTGTGAATTCCGTTTTCAGAAAAAGATCTAAGCAGCAGGCTAAATTTTGTAACAGGTATTCAAACGAAGACCATGTGTACTCAAAAGTGTTTTTTTTTTTCAATAATTTGACTTCCATACTTGCTGCCACGGTGTCGGTTATGGGGCTCGCTATCGTTTCTAACTACTAAAAACAATCCTTACAGTGCGATAGTGCTTATGGGGGTATCTTCAGATCTCAGCTCTAGCTGTCTTTGATCGCAAGCGTGGTTCTTTATCTGGAAGCCGTTTGTGTACCCATCGAGACGCGTATAGCCGACGGTCATGACATGCTCTCCTTCACAGCCTCTCTCGTGGTACACTTATTCTTTATCTATGCCCAGGCGTTGCTGGACCGCAGGTCCGCTCTTCAATAGTGCTGTAGCTCTGATAACTTAGAGCTGGTTTGCTGCTGTCGTTTTTCCATGACCCCTTAGCTCCTACTCGTTTTCTTTGCTTTTTCGCTCCCAAGCTCAACACAATCCACTCCAGTAGTTCCAAACGGTGATTCTATCCTACGCCAGAAATTCTCCAGATCTACGCCCTAAACGATTCGAGCAATTCCCGGTGGCAGATATTCCCTACTTCATTCAAATGTTCGCTTCATCTTCACGCCATTTTCGCTGCTTAGCCGACATAATTTGCGTAATGGCTCTGTTAATCGTGTTCCACTTATTTTTATCGCGAAAGATTCTGCGAACAACGTTGGCTGGGCTGGTGTCTGCCCCTCTAGTGATAATCATCGTGCTACGCATTGAGCCGAACCATGGTAGGCAAAACCACCGCGTGTCCGAATATGTGCAGATACTTTTTGTGTATCCCTACCTAA
The DNA here is from genome assembly GCA_034211315.2 of Aedes japonicus. Lineage (NCBI taxonomy): Eukaryota > Metazoa > Arthropoda > Insecta > Diptera > Culicidae > Aedes > Aedes japonicus. The sequence goes on along the minus strand of JASCZW010006004.1, from coordinate 42,092 downwards.
CGGGAAAAGCATCAAGTGAAAGTTAACTTTGCTATGTTTTCTGTTCTCTCAGGAAGACAGAATCGATATCAGCCTGTCTGTACACCTGCCGTTCTACGCCGTGTTTCACTCCTACTGCCATTCACACCGCTCGCATGATCTTCCGAACTCCTCTGATATTCTTCCGCTTGTAGCATTCGTTGTCATCCGCAAGGATATTGCCAATAGGGATCATTCCGGGGATAACGAATAGTCATGTTCCGAGAAAATATGTGTGCCGTCGTGGAATAACCGACTGCGTCCCACAGATGGATCGTAAAACACTTGGGATTCCATCATTCTGCGGTGTCCAGGGTGGTGAAGTCATTCATGGAAACTCAGACGACCCTGTGCCAGTGATAGATTGATACAAAGATACAATGTACTTTTTGTATCCGAAGACTTCGACCAACCGAACTCGCCAGAACTTCATCTAGTTGAGAAGATTTGGGCCCTGCTTCCGAGAACACCTAAAGCCTTGCTTTTCGGTTCAGAAAGGAGTATAGGCACGATCTGCCGAGTTGGTCGCGGCAGATTTCATATGTGGATAGGCTGCCACATAAACGTTCAAAAGTGCTTGAACCAAATGGACAGCTTGTAATGTTCAGTTGAACATGCGAAGGGGGATTATTGCCCTGATATTCAAAAATGCAGCACAGTGTAAAATGTTTCTTGTCTTCTATAACCAAACTTGATGAAATTGAGTAAACGAGTGGAAATAATCGGGAATGATCTCTCATATACATCCGCCGAACCATTCGGAACGGCCTTTGTGAGATTATCACCATGAACATCTCACATGCACATAGCATGTTACCGATTACTAATGGTTTCGGTCGATGACCGAATTGCATGATACTAACGTCAAACTGATTCGTCCCATTGACCTCACCGCATTCCGATGAGTATGATCGTATATGTATAATTGGATTTCATCAATTCGTAAAAAGCAGCATTGGACACCCGGAAATTTTCCGAGGCACGCCATTGGAAGTTTGATACATATGATAAACCTGTAACTATATCAGTCTTTTTGGTGTGAAGATGGCAATCATCCGACGCCATTTTGGATTTAAAAATGGTGGCCATTGGACCTTAAAAGTCGGTGAAATATTACACAATATGACTAGGCGTAGAAGTTCGCTCATCACCATGAGGCACCAAGAGTGAACAACAATGTTTTTGGCTAGAATTGAAAGATATGAAGAGAAAGTTTTTGATAGTTCCGCTAGTGTGCGGCAGGCTCGGAAACATAGCAGATGTTTTAGAAAAATTGAGCGAAAAGGGCATGTGTACAGTGGTACTCGAACCAACGACATTGAAAACAAAAACTTTCTCTTCATATCTTTCAATTCTAGCCAAAAACATTGTTGTTCACTCTTGGTGCCTCATGGTGATGAGCGAACATCTCCTTCAACATCATAATCGTTACTCCTCGCACGGAGAATATATAAAATAACAATTAATGTAGGCGTAGAAGTTGAAAATTGATGTTTGACACCGTTTTGAGATCCTAAATTTTTCCATCACTGCACACTGCACAAGGGAATAATGTGTTCTTCTAAACGAGAAAAATAGGTCATAATTTCATGAATATCTTGTGTTTTCGTGTTTTGAATATACACCATGAACTATATTCAAAATATCATCAACTGAATCCCGCCGCAATGAAATTATGAATAAACCGGGTTAAAACCATGAGCTGAATTCCTGATACTGGAAACTTTATTCATGTATCTGGGAAATCTACTTGATCAACTCTGAAAGTAAGCAACAAAATCAATCCACCGTTAAGATTCGAACCTATTGACGATGTGAAGAGCTGTAGTAATACTTTGTGAATGTACTTACTACGCTGTAGTTGTTGAAAAGACTCTTGACTAATGAAGCTGATTATACAACTTTAAATTAGAAGCAAAACAAGACTTCATAACTTAGATGCATCTGTCATTTCAATAATGGAACCATGAATTCATAAAATAAGATGAGAATTCGTTTCATGATTTTTTATTCATGAAAACAGAAACGGATTTGTTTCCATGCTGTTTCATTTTTGGACTAAATTCCAGTATGTGACATCTCAAATCAAAAGCACAAGAAAACACCGGTCATATCTGTACATGTTTCGGATAGCTCAGGGGAATCCTGTAAATCGACACGTTAAATCACATGAGAAATCAATTTATTGGCGGCCACAGCTAGTTCCAAGGACCAAATTGCTCATGCATGGTCAAATTATCGGAAATCTTTGCAATGTGGCATCGACCGTTTTATATCATAAATTGAATTTCGTAAGAAGGGATAGACCTGGAGTAGGGTATGGAGACTTTGTAGACATAGAGTAACGGGTGTCCACTAAATAATGAGAACGAAAAGAATGGGTCAGGAAAAAAATACCAGTGAAGTTTTGTTCAAACTGATTTATTTTATTAAAAGGGTCAACTTAAATCTTCAAACTAAGTTTAGTGAATATTGTCATATGGTCCGTGGTCCGCCGTGCGGCGCAGCTTAGTCGTTATGCTGGAACATGACCGTTGGACGGCAGCCACATCGATTTTTCGGATGCAGCTTTTGATCCTGTTGGTAAGTTGCTTGGTGTTCTTGGCCTTCCAATTATCCTTGTATACCATGGAGCTCAAAAGACCGAAGAAATCCTCGATAGGACGGCACTGTGGCAAATTTGTCGGATTCCGGTCTTTTGGGACATATGGTATATTTTGGCTCTCCAAAACGTTAGCGTTTTTTTGCGTAGTGCGATGATGCCTTGTCCGGCCAAAACACGTATTTGCCATCCGAGTGATGTTGTTTAAGAAATGGGATGAGTATTTTCTGCAAATACTCTCTTTGGTACACCTCCTGGTTGATGGGCAAACCGCTTGGTTTGAACCACGGCTTCGAAATACCCTTATCGGATATTACGATGTATAACATAACCTTCGATTCAAATTTGTGCTTGAACTTATACATTACTTTTGGAGGAGTAGTAGATTTGTCCTTAGTGTAGAATCGGTCGTTTCCCGGTATCTGAGACTTCGAAAGAGGAAAGTAGCTTTCGTCGTCCAGAACGAAAGATTTTCCGCCGTAATTCCGAGTCATTCAGCGGCATTGGGATTTCACGGTTTGAATCTGCTCATCTGTGTACTCTGGGGATCTGGTTTTCTTTCTACACACTATTCCTTCTTTCTTTAGCGTCTTGCAGATGAGTGACTTCGAACAATGGAACTTTCGGGCTGCTTCCCGTTGACTTACCGAATCCTTGTTGTTGAACATGCTGCGCAGCGAGCGGAGCGTTTTCTCATTCATTATTTTCGCTGGACGGCCGCAACCTTTCTTCCGGGTTACTCTCATGCATGCCAGGATACGGTATACGGTGGATACCGGAACTTTTTCACGACAAAAATGGTCCACCGTGTATTTTTTTCCACGATCTTCGTTCGCTTGAAAGAATTGTACAACGCGCGCGCGCAGTTCTTCCTGTTTCGACGGCATGCTGAACACGACTGAACATGTTAGAGTGAAATAAGAGTGTATGAAAATTTTCTGGAGAGTGCAACGATTCATTCATCTAAAGTGACATTTCTATGCGGCCGTTTTTGTTCTGATGGAAAAGTATTGAAATCATTCTCATTTTTTAGTGGACACCCGTTAGGAACATTCATTAATGCTACAATGATTTTCAAACTTTTTTGAATACCCAGTTTGGCAAGATAGAACATTTAATCTACATTAAGCTAGTAGAAAGTATTAAACTATTAATAGGTGTATTTACCTGTGTTTCATTCAGATGTAATGAATTAGCAATTTCAATTCTTCTTGCACGGGTTAAGTATTTATTGAAGTGAAATTCCTTTTCTAGCTCTGTGAGTTGTTTGTTCGTGAAATTAGTGCGTCCTGTACTTGTACTACTCATTAAAAAGCTAGTTTGATGTTGACTTATAGGTGGTGCTGAAAAAAAGGAAAAATATTGTTATTCTGTTTATTTATTTAGAGTATTTAAAGCTAGTTTCGGTCTTTGACGATTTACAGACTTAAAGTAGTAGGCAGATTACTAACAGTTTATTAGAGTTAGTGTTTCTGGCTCGGTTCTCGGCCTATTGACGATACCTAATACTTCGTCTCTTTTGTTAAAACGGATCTCAACACGAAATGATTTTTTTCCACAGATGTTAGATTATTTGTGGAATCAGATAATTGGGTGGATGTTTTGCTAAAAGTTCCTTCGCATTTCCGTCTAATTTTGTTTAAAGTTTATAGTGCACATTGACTTATCAAAGTAATGAAAAAAAATGGAATTTAGCGGGAGCACATCTTTTGTTTTAAAAATAATGGAGTTTAACCTAAAATGAATTTTACTATTTATGATTTCATCTGGCAGCTTTTAAACTGGATTGCGCTAATTATGTTGAGAAATTTTGACTTCTTGAATCGATGGACCAATAATGGGCGATAAGGCCCATATAGTTACGTAATCTAAGAACTGTTACATTTTTCATCTTGTGCTTTAATTAGATTATTTTTTTGTTTTTGTTGAGGAAACGGTCATTAAGTACGTCTCCTCCATCATCAAGAGTTTTGAATGGACATCAAATAACTTTTGTATGAATCGTTACAGTTTACGAAACCAAAAGGTTTGTACACTACATACTAGCAAGTTTGTAATACTTACAGAGACTTTGTTCAGCTAATCCTCTCAATGGATCTATCACATGGTGGCTTATATGATACTCCGAAACTGCTTGTGGGGCGGATTTTTGCACTGTAATATAAAGAAAAATGAACTATTATTTTTAAAAGTAAACAAAGTTAAACTATTTTTTAAATAAAAAAATGTTAGCAAGAAAAAAGTGAAGTGAAAACATTAAATTCTTCAAACTTTCAAATAGTTTTTTATTCCCCTCTCAACCGTTATTTTTTGCATATTTTCTATATAAATTGTATTTATATGTATCGATACAATTCAAGAATGAAACGATGACTATTTTTAGGGATTTTTCGTCTTGAGCCTCTGCAGGTTTATAGAAATACGTTTTTATGTGTAAATAAAAATTCTGTGGTGTCTGCGTGAAACAACTGAACTCATGAACTTTCATGTTTTTTTTTGTGTGTTATGTGCATCACAAACGAAACACAAAAATCAGATGGATAATAGATATAACAGTAAAAATAATTGATTTTCTTTGCTAAAACAGCAAATGGGTTGAATGGAATCAGGATTGAAAGATCATCCCAAAATTTACCTTACTTTTACTTTTAGAATCAGATACCGGGTAAATGTGAAAAATGAATTGAAGACACCAAGATCACCAAGACGAAGCCGACAAGTGCTATTTCCGATTGGGTAGAATATTTTTTTCTTACTGCTCGACTTCAATACGCAAAAATTATTGTCGCAGTTTGTCGCAGTCAACGGAACCGTACAGTAGTGGTGGCCTCAAAACCGGTCAATCAATAACTGTGGAAACGCAACTAGAAAACTTATTTGAGAACTTTAAAAAAAAAGCAGCGATCCAAAACAGGAATAACGTAGATGACTAATTTGCCAAAACCACCTGTAACAATGTAGTATAAAATAGATCAACGATGTTGTCACGGAATATCCACATTAATATGAAATTCAATTGGTATGTTATTTTATTCCAATTGATACAAAACAATACCTATATGCAAGCATCCTTCAAAGGTTTAAATACATCTGCTCGGAAACATAATTTTGTGTTTCCTGCAGACGAATGTTGTACTCTATTGAACTCAGAGTTACAGTGTCGTGTGTCTGATAAAAAAATGTGTTATTTCGGTATGTTGAATACATGTTGCACTTATTTTGACCAAAGGAAGTTCTCTGTACTACGAGAAAACTTTTAATTCAAAAAACTTGTGACTCAGCAATAAGGTTTTTTTTTTAATATTAATATTAATATCGTGATTTTTAATGTAATTATTTAAAATTCTACTTTTAATTTTTGGTTTTTATTTATTAAATGTTCCTCGAAGCAAACCGCGTATGATATGATTTATCAGTATTGATTAATGCTGTAGCTTGTCATTCGCTTTCCACGTCATGTTCTGACTTGTGATACTACAGGGTACGGCAGAAAATAATGCGAAAATGTTCAAACTTGAGTATTGGGTTAAGTCGTGTAGCTAGTGTCTAATTTCTGTCCAAAGTGTATTTGTTTATGTTTACTTTCAAGTGCTGCATCCCAGCATTCTATTTGTTTTATTGCAAATTCGTCAAAATGTTCGCAAAAGAAGTAATCTCCAGTTTGTTGCTCTCCCAGAAGAAGCCGATAGAGATTGCCAAGGTGGTAGGGTGCCATTTGGCAACAGTTTACTGCATAAAAATATCCCTGCAGGATGGTTCTAAGCAGCGGAAGCCGGGAAGCGGACGTCCGCGCTTTGCACGCACGCCAAACGTGATCAAATCGGTCCGTGCAAAAATTGCTCGCAACCCGGTGCGTTCCATAAGAAAACTTGCAAAGGAAGCCAATATTTCGGAGAAATCCATGCGGACAATCATCAAAGAAGACCTGCATTCATCTTCCAGAGCCAGAGTGAAACGCCATTTGATTACGGACCGGGTCAAGGAACTACGAGTGACTGGTTCCAAGAGATTGCTTTTCTTGTTGATTGCTTTCCTTGTTGAAGAAGGAGATTGCTTTCCTGGTTGATGTAGGAAAAAATGATAATCCTGTTCTCCGACGAAAGACTTTTCAGCATCGATGCTGTGGCCAACAGCCGCACGGACCGGTTCATTTCACCGCAGAAAATAGAGAACGTTCCGGAAAAAGTGAAATTTAAATTTCAAACCAAACATCCGGCTGGTGTCATGATGTTTGGCTTGGTGGCGGTATTTTAAAGGACCAAGTTGCTTGGTGACGGCCAACTTCTCCGAAGACCAAAACGTTGTCCTACAGCAGGATGGAGCGCCGTGTCACACGTTCAATCGAACCCAACAATGGTTGAACGATAACATGAAGTTTTGGCCGAAGGATTTGTGGCCCCCTAGCAGTCCATATCTTAATCCGTTGGATTATTCGATTTGGCTAATGTTGAAGCACGAGCCTGCAAAACATCAAACCCTAGTGTGAAAACCCTGAAGTCAACCATAACACGCACATGGCAGTCAATGTCGGAGGACTACGTCCGAAAGGCATGCTCTGGCTTCCGGCGTCGGCTCGAGGATGTTATTAATAAAAATGGAGCACACATTGAATAAATTTGTTTAAAAGGACTAACTGCACTCGAAAATGTTGATGTTGTTGCTTGAATTAGTTGAAAATGGGATTTGAAAGAAATAGAACAAATTTTCGCATTATTTTCTGCCGCACCCTGTAAACTTCCAGTGACTACAGAACTACTGTGTATTTACGTGATGTGAATCCAAAACTTCGAACGATTTGCTTTTGAGTGCTGAAATTTGTAAGATTTACGCTGCACTATGGGTGATTTCAACACAAGCAGGGGGAGAAAAAAATTCATCATTTTTCTCATATTATTAAAATATGTTGTCCATGTTATTTTTTATACATTCTTAGAATAACGTTTTTAAAGGACTTTGATTTCTATTGATTTCAGAAATTGATTTCTTGAAAACGGGTGCTCGGCGGTTTGAAATTGTGAAATAGGTATGGAAAATATGCTATGACGGAGGTCTGAAAGGTCAAATTATGCTACGTGATTTATGGATTGTCCCTTACAGAAATAATAAAAAGTCTGGGCCCACCATCAATGACGTTATTTATTTTTCGATTCCACACTTCCTTCCCTTGTGTGTTTTTTAGGAAAGTGAACCTGGTGGGTTTTTTTGTTTCTTGTGTGACCAGTCACTTCACTTGATCAGTCTATGCGTAGCATTTCTGCCATAAAATAAACAAATTATACTAAAGAGGAAAAATCATTCGATAAATATTAGCTTGTTAGATTGGATTCCAAAGTAAATAAAATAAGAAAACTTCAGTGCTATGAAACGAAATATTCATGCCTATAAATAAATGCTTAATCATAAAATTAAATTAGATACCATGCAAAATAAAACCTAGTAGCTAAATAATGACCAATGTTAGTACTGCATTACAAAACACTGAACAGGGGATGTAACCAGCCTACACAACACTACACGACACACCAACAAAACCCCTTCGATCTTGTATCTTTGGTAGCAGTACTGCCTGATGTTCTCGACTCCACACAGCTACCTAGAAAAAAGGCCTGTTTGCCGGTTCCTGATTCTTGCAGGTAAGGAGACTCGTTCACTTACTTGAGCACCAGCAATAGCCAGACACCTGAGCTTACGAAGAAAACCCAAAAAAATTAACAAAATTGTGATGAAAGTTCTGTTCTTGGAGATGGGTTAGTCATCATCCGTTCGCAAAACGAGCAAAGACCTACGGATCGTATTCAAATCGATCGTATCTCCATTGATTGAACATCAATCGATAGAAACCCATTCGAGCGGTGGTCAGTAACGGCAAAGGCGCGCAGACGACGTGAGTATCCCTCACAGGACTAGCGACGCCACCAGATCGACGTAATCGACGTATCTGCAGTACAATCGGGGCAATTGGCACGATTGGAGGCAAGGCGGTGATCAGCCAAATTGCTCGGACGGCGCAAACATCCATCACCGAATTGGCGTACTCAACGCATCGCAATCGAGGCAATCGGCACGATCGGCGGGAATGTATTGGAGCAAGCAGGCGATGGAGCACGGAGACCTCGTGCGGACTAAGTTGACATGTTTTCATCGACGGGCCTAACACTGACTCTACACACCATAACCGTGAGCCGAGTGTAGCGGTAAGGAATTAGCTAGGGTGATAAGGGACTGTTAGGGAATAAAAGCTAATAAAACGTTGTTAACCCAAAATTATTTAACTCTATGGATTTTCCTCTTATTTTGCTAACCTTGGTGTGAAAGAGTCGGGTACCTAGAGTGTGGTTAGACTTACTTAGACCTGAGCGTGTGTAGGCAGGCTAGTTATTATCGTTATTAGTTGATTATCGAGATTTTCAGCCTTAAGCTGGTTGATCTCGTCGCCGCACACTGGGACATGACAGGCTAAAACACAAATAAAATTAATAACTCTCTGAATATACGAGATCTGAATTGGATCCATTAAGAAATGTATACTTTGATTATATGTACTCAGCAAGCTCTTCAATTGATTCAACATTTCGATGAAAATCTAATTCAAAATTTCGAATATTTACACACAAGTTAACCGAAATCTCGGCTCATCGCAATTCTGTTTGTATCGAATTTTAACCGATTTATTTGTCCGCTCATGCCGAAATTCCCAGCACAGTTTCAGTTTGACCCTAACCGAGATTATTGGTTAACATAAAAAGTCGAGATCGAAACCGGGTGGTCGGCTGTGCGGATCTCGGTTTCAGAAAACCGAGACTCGGCATAGACATAATTCTAAGTGTGTACTTAATTTTTAATTGGTTTGTCATTTTCTACACACTTAAAATTATATGCCGAGTCTCGGCTTTCTGAAACCGAGATCCGCACAGCCGACCACCCGGTTTCGATCTCGGCTATTTATGTTAACCGATAATCTCGGTTTGGGCCAAACTGAAACTGTGCTGGGAATTTCGGCATGAGCGAACTAATAAATCGGTTAAAATTCGAAACAAACAGAATTGCAATGAGCCGAGATTTCGGTTAACTTGTGTGTAAATATTCGAAATTTTGAATTAGATTTTCATCGAAATGTTGAATATTTTATCATATTGGCAATACCCTGCAAAAATTGTGTTAGCGTCGAATCCGGCTGTACAAGAAGGCGTGGCGCACAGCAAGCTAGAGAGGCGGATCAGGTAAACCAAGAGCGTGGGGCGCAACCGAGGATGGAGAGAAGCAGCCATGAACCGGGTGAATTGGCGTAGAATTGTTGACGAGGTTTTATCATTGTAATTGATGTAATGCTAATAAATGTATGTTTTTTCACCGTTCCACAAACAACATACTACTTGCTCCACTTGCGAATGAAAACATTATGGCGCATGGCGGTTGACAGATAAAATGCCGAGCCTCGGCTTACAACACTGCTAAGCCATTTCGGCATGATAGGCAGCTGAGGTCGGTTGAAGTTTGGTTAACGTTTGTGCTCGGCACCTAGTGTTGCCGAGAATCGGTTTAATAATGAAGGGACCCGATATTTCAGTTCCAAATGATGCTGAGACTCGGCACCTTTCGATTTTTTGCCGAGTTATCAGTTAAATACGAAAATACCGAGTGAATTCAGCTTAATGTTTAACCGAGCCCGTGAATAGGTTTCAAGTGTGTAGAAATCTAGGTATACATGTAGCCATAATTCAGTAATATTTGTGTTTTGTTTGTGGTATTCCCATTTGTGTAGTACATATCATTTTTCCATGAAGTCGTTTGAGTGGTGTTGAATCTTTAGCAGAGTTGTTTGACCTTAAAACCGGGCAAAGATTACTAACAACGACAAAAATCAAAAGCCTATTTATTTTGAGATATTTACATAAATCTTTAAAATATAATGTTTTGTCTTTTTTCAAGCAATTTTCGATAATTATATGGATCATGTTGAGCAGCTTGGGACCAATGTGGATTATAACATGGTATGTGGATTATAACATTGTTCGATAGTAAATATAATAATATACCGGCATTTATTTTTTTTTAAATTCTGACAAGTGTAACTATTGACAAAAACAATTTCAAAATATTATGAAAATTTTTTGAACGCAAGACAACACCATCCTATTTCACCATGATACACGCTACAAAAAACAGACTACCTAAACCAACGAACCAACCATTGATTTCTAGCATACATAAGTTGATTTCTAGCATACATAAGTTGAAGTCATAATGGGAGCCGTTTTTAAGTGCCGGGAGCCCCCGTTACTGAAAATAAATGTCACTTTGTAAAAATGCGTGTCGGTTTGTGAAAATAAAAATGATTAGATTTTTCTTGTATAAAAATCGAGAAAAAATAGTTGAGATTCATAAAAAATATGTTTGTGCTAGGAAGCCCATCATCGATACAGATGGAAAAAAAACATGTTTTTTTTTTAAATTAGAACCCCCTATCGAGGCAATCGGCACGATCGGCGGGAAAGTATTGGAGCAAGCAGGCGACGGAGCACGGAGACCTCGGTGATAATGATTCATCACCAATTGAAGAACATGGGCTTGCCGTGTTTTGGGCTGTCCTGCTCTAATGTGCGCCGATTAAATTAATTCACTGGTTTAGGTTATATCGGCTTTTTCTCGAAACAATGAGCTATTATATGAAATTGGAAAACTGAGAAAAGTTAGACTTCCATTTCACTTATTCTTATATTTTGTCAGATAGGCCTATTTCGACTGACAAGTCGAGCTCTTGAGATTGAAGAAGTCTGAAAGTCACAGACGAAATAGGTCTATATGTCAAAAGATAGGTACTTTCTGGGAGTTAAAGGCTGGCATTTAATAATGATAGTTTGAAAAAGCGATTCAATTTTTTTTTTAAATGAACAAAAAGAGTGCTAGCATAAATTTTCCAAGATTTCAGTTCGTTCATCAAGCGTTCTACTAACACACTGTTAAAAGATTTTTTTTAAATGGGCTTTGAAACAAGTAAAGTGACTTACAATTTGGCTATTGCTCCTGTTGGTTCAAATTGGTTAAAATTAGTTTTCAAGCACACTAACAAATTTTTTTTTATTTCGCAATAAAGTTAATCACCCATAATTGCTAGTAAATCCAACGGCATGCTTGCTATTGGTTTTAATCGGCTTATTAGAATTCACCGTATCTTTTGTCAAAACATACCATGCGGCAAACTTTATATAACATCCAAATCATCCTATCCTTTCTAATTTGACCGGAGTTTGGATACACATTGATGATGGTTGTTAGTCCCAAACATAATCTATTGAATCTCTGTGTAATAACAGCTCATCTGGCAATAACAGAGTAGCAGCTTCGGGTTGCCAATCATGTTCATCTTATATTCCACAATACGTGTCGGCAATTGCATTGTTGCAATTTCAAATAATACAGTAAAAAACAATATCAGCACGTCAGGATAGTAAAAACTAGAAGATGATCGCAATCGCAAATCGCCAGAGAGTTAACTTGGATTACGATAGTTAATTCAAATTTCTTAATCATCGCAACTAATACCAGAATTAAAGTAAAACCTAGCAGAAGTATCGTCATACAATTGATTCATATACGCACCTATCGCATATCACGGTAGCAAACTCTTATCAGAAAGCAAATGTAAGCTTCGACGAAACTAGAAACTCAAGTCACCTCATACATGAAGCCGTTTTACGTTCAAAAACATAATAAACCTTACCAAATATTTGATCAGTGTCTGATAACTGAAGTCACCACGAAAAAAAGCGCTCAAACGAAATAGGAACCATCGATCCGCTTTCATTCAGATTGACACAGTGTCAAGATAACGTGATGTAGCTACTGAATACAGTTTGAGGAACAGCAACACTGCTAACTGTTACAGTATACTTAATAGAAAATGACCTTTGATCTATATATCGCATTACCATGTGTGAATCAAATTTAGTTAAAGATACAGGAAAAACTCAAATAAATTCAACTGTAAACTACTAAAATCAGTGAATATTGAATCATTTTTTTGCTAGTTAAATTCGTTTGGGCATCAATATAATATTAGATCAATTTCTGAATGAAATAAACCGATGTGGATTACCACAGCAAAGAATAAACAAAAGAGACCATGAATGCTTTGTAACATAGGCATATTTACAGTCAACTTGAAATCTGATATGTCTCAATGATACTATATGAACGGTTATTTTATTCCCTTTCTTCTTCCGCTGCCGTCGAGATGAATATTTGACCGCATTTTCAAAACAAAACAAAAAAAGATATTGAATGACAGAACTGATCTGCTGACGTTATGCAATCAGCTTTTAATGCTATTTGGATAGCAAATATTTAATTTAGATTCGATCGATTCTGTGAATGAATGCAATGCGCAGATTTCAATGGAGCTGATTAAAATAATCAAATGAAAATTGCATGAATCAGACCATTGCTACAATTTGCTACAGTACAACAGAAGCTTCGGTATTGAAAAGAGCCAATACATATTATAATCCTCATATTTGCAGTATGATGTTAAAAAAGATGGAGCAAATTTTTTATTAATTTTGTCCAGAAGACCATTTGATGGTTGTGGGGCTAACCCTAGTTGACAAGTTAATACATGTATGTGGCACCATTTAAAAAATGTAATGTTAGACCTAAATAAATTGTAACGCAATATAGCTTCGCTAATGGCGTCAAATGAAGGTAATATCAATGCAGATCTAGAACAAGGGTGGATTATAACTCATCGACCTCCCCTCTTTTAAAATAAGGTGACAAGAAGCAGGTTTGACTGTATTTTTTCACCTCAGAATGTGCGGCAGCAATGAAACTATTCGTCCTGAAGTGGAAAAATTGATGTCAAACCTACTTCTGTACTGTTTATATTAAAACAAAGGAAGTCGATGAAGTCTGATTTTCACTTATTCAAGCTCTGTGTTGATCTATTCCTTTATATCCGTCAGTTTCAGTGGTAAATTGGTTCGCACGTCAATTTTTTGTTTACAATACCCTAGCAATTGTTAGAGTGCATCTGTAACACGAATTTTAGATCCCCCGTAGAGACCAGATGAAGGTAACAGAGACAACGAAACGATTATTATAGATTTTTACAAAAGGTCGCAAAAGGTTTTACAAAAGAATTTTTACAAAAGGATCAATTATCGGAAGACCCGATTACCAATAAGTCGCAATAATTACTTCCTCAACTCACATTTCTTTAGATCTAATTATCTATAATATTTGTTGAAGTTAACTCACTGTAAGAAAATGAGCTATGAATGGAGCTTTGAATAGTTAGAAAAGCATATTTAACGGTCAAATGTCACCGTTATTTTTAACATTTTAGATGAGATTTATTTTTGAAAATAAATAAACATATTTTTGTTCGTCTTTACTTCTTCTAACTAAATGAATCCTAGAGGGTTAGAGCTGTTTAGTGGAATACCTGTAACTAGCAATTAGAAGAAAAATTAGTAACTTCCATTTAATTCCAACTACCTTTGCTTAGATAAGCATTAAATGGAATATACTAATTTTTCTTCTAATTTCTAGTTTCTTCTAACTAGTTAGAATCATAAATACAAATTGAAAAAAAAAACTATAAAAGCATATTCAACAAAGAGAAAACCTAGTTTAATTTTCGGTACTTTAAGATTGTCGAGAATAAAAATTAAATTAGCAAGAATTATTTTATTTATTTTATTTTTCCAACCAGTTACGATAATAAAAACAAATTAAAAATAAACTATAAAAGTATATCCAACAGCAAGCAAGCAAAAACCTTGTTTAAATAAAAATAGAATTAGCAAGAATTACTGATAGTCGAGTCTGAACTGAATTGAAAAAATGGTATTGTGAGGACCCATGAACACTCAATATAGTCGGCAAGTTGTCTGAAAATCTGTTAAAAATAGGTTTCCAGTTACGTTTGAACCTGAACCCAACGATAACAATCCTCCAGCATAACATTAAATATGAATTTTCTAAATTTAAGATCAAATATTCGTTTTCCTTGAAAATAAATTTTGATAAAATATCAAAATCCGATGTTAGCAAATTTCATCAATCATAACATGAACAAGATACAATTGACTTACTAACTAACTAACTATAGTAATAACTAGCACACTTAACACAATGCACATCAACATAACTCAGCTGAATAGATGAGCCTGTTGAGATAGAAAAGTTCATAAACTAAGAGAACTCAATTCAATGAGATAACACTAAAAAGAAGTGACCAGCAATAAGGAGACTGAAGGGTTTGATTGAAATACCATGTGTTTGTAGTTTATTTTCTGAAGGAATTATCCAGCTTTCATCAAATATTATGAAGAGCTTTTTTATTACCAAATCGTAACTGAGAAACAACTGTCGCATAAAGAATTGTTTGTGAGAGCGAAAATATAAATTGTTTGATGATTTACCATCGTTTTTTCAAGACCATTTATTTCTCTGTTGCTTCTACGTTACAGATCTAAACTATTGTAATTGCACAGATAATCTCATAGGTGGAGCTTAGAAATAGTTTCCATCTTTAATGTATAAGTTAACTAATTCATTATGTTTATAGATCAACCGACGCCGGCTGTCTCCTTAGAATCTTCGTGGAAAGGAAGAAGAATATTTATTCCGAAAGCTGTTATTAGAGATCGTGTTTACCTCTCGTCTCTACGATTGCCAAGGAAAGTATAGTTCTGTTAGATAAGTAGTGTTATTTTTAGACCAGAATTCACTGTGGTGCCAGATGCAATCTATGAAAGTACATAGTTTTTGATTTTTAAATACAGTGGGGATAGAGCCGTCGACAAATGACGAGGAAAGTGGCAGGTTCGAGAATGAATTCTCGACCTTCATGTTAGTCAATAGATCGGATTTAGTTATCCAACTACGTCATTATTTATATTCGTTTTATTTCAAAAGCAAAAATCAACCATTATAAAGCTACGACATATCTGGGTTTATTTAATTTTCCCCATACATCTTTTCACAACTCGATGATATTACCCTGAATTCCATCATCCCGAATACCTTTTCTCCGAGTTGCCTTATCTGGAATTACCCGTTAACCCTAATTCCATTACCCTGAAACACCACTATCTCAAATAACCAATTTACAGAATGAGCATTACCCCGACAATCAATGTGTAAGTAGCGATTTGAAATTGTTTCACTGTTGTAGAACCCCTTGGTCCGAAGTACACCTTGAAGCCAGCACCTTACTGTTTATCTTTGCGACTTTGTTTTGATTTGCTGTGTTCTTTTGACAGAATATTTGAGAGTGTGGTCGTGTGAGTTCATTATTAGGGGCGCTTTATTTAGCTTTGGACCGAGCTTGGGACCGATGTGCTAGTACTGACTGAGCCAAGAAAAAAATCGTATTTGTTCGGGACCTACTGGTCCTAGAGTTAGTCTATGATTACCCCGAATAATAACTACCCCGAATGACCATTACCTAAAATTCAATTTCTTAGTTCCAGCTGGAATATGGTTCTTATCTTAATAACGTTAAAAAAAATCATAAATTGGATAACATGACACATAAAACTGTTAGGTAGTAGCAAAAAAAAACCTCTACAAAAAAGTTTAGGTAATACATCGTGAACGAAGAACAAATGTTTAAAGAATAAGCAAAATAATTGGAGAATTTTTAATGTGTCCGTACTGCATATTGCCTTTAATATTGAGAAACGAAAAGAATAAATACCGTTATATTGAGAAACGAAGAGAATAAATACCGTTAACTCATTATGCAACGCTGTGACAGTGGCGAGGAAAACTTTTCAAAAATTTCAGTTCTAGCGTTATGAACGAGGCCACACTTGCGATTTAGAACAGTTTTAATTTATTATTAAATGCATGGTAATTGTTAATCAAGGCAAAAAAGTGTGTATTCGATAGAAATGGCACACCGAACATCTTCTGTAACTTTTGACCGTTTTATTAAAAAAAAAATGAAAATTTGAATAAATTTTATTGATAGGGTATTGTTTACATTTTTCAAGTTTCATAGTTATTTATACAGTAGTTCCAGTCATGTCGTCGAAACAAGAAATTTTCCTCGAAAATGTTGTGCACTTACAATCAAAATCCAGTGGCGTCCCGCCGGTGGATCGCTAAAAAGCTTGGAATTGCAAATACAAACCGTGTCTCGTGTGGAGCCTTCAAAGAGCGCCTGAGTACCCGAAGGAAGGAAAGGAGTGGTCGTTAAAATGGTTCAGTGCACAGTAAAATGGCCAGGAAAGTGGTGCTACTGTTTAAGAACCGTAAAAACATGTCAATACGAGATGTCGCCAAAAATTCCAAGGTGTCAGTCGCTTTTGTGCAGAAAACAATGAAGCGTTTAGGGGAGAACAGTACAAAACACACTGTTGGGGTGGAATGACCCACAAAATAAATATGCTGAAATATTCAAAACTATAGTTTTAATGGAATGAAACTTTATCAATTTTTAAATAAAACAGCGTAACTGATAATTTTGTAGTACAACAAGGCACGAAAAACACCAAAATTTGATTCAAATTGAAGAAATTATCTCGACTGTACCTCACATGTAAATAATAGAGTTAGTCAAATAAGCATTTTCTACGCGTTAATATCCATGGTTTATAATAAATTCACTTCACATATATCGCACACCACAAAACATCAAGCTAGTATCAGAACTTCACTTTAATTCCACGTATTTTCAGAATATTTAGACAAAACCATGCAAAACTAAAACTGGGGTATAATGCACTGTGGCGTTATGTATACGTCTACACGCTTAGAAAAAAATACCCAGTGGAGCGGTTAAGTGTATGAAGCCAACGTTGGGTATAAATAACTTACTTCTGGTAAAATTTTACCCAACAGTAAGTAATTTGAACCCAATGGTAGATAAACATAATTATACCCAACGTTCATTCTACACTTAACTGCTCCTTTGGGTACTTTTTTCTAAGCCTGTATATAATAAGGAGAAAACGTTTTGCGCAACGTCTTTATTTTATACGCATAGCGTGCTTGACTACCAAACAGAGCTTAGAGGACGTGGCGATATGTTTCCCTCTACACCTCTAATGAGTAACTGTGTATAGCCGTGTTTTTACTTTTTACAAGCGGTTCATGCTATCCCAATAATGTGGTGCATCATATCCAAGTGTTGTGGTGCGTCTTACTCCAATTTTGGGATGCATAATGAGGAATTAAACAGGCGTTTTACCCCTGTGTCGTTTTGGGATCAAATTGGAAAAGGTTTAAAAAATCATGAATAATCATCGTTTTAAATTTAAATCACATAAGATCTACAACGAAAACATCGTAATGTACCGTACTGAATAACTTATTCCTAAATTTCAGCTTCCATTCACTAGTTATTCACGTTGTTGCTTAAACGGTGCGTTTTGTGCCATCCTCCCCTACAAGGTACAAAAAGCCTCAAACCGGAGCGAAAATCACTGCGAAAACATGCGCTCGATAACTTTACACGAAGTTGCTTACCAAATCGTGTTGCATCGTGAAGGAATGACGAAACATACATGAAGGCCGACTTACGTTAACTTCCTGGGCAAAAATATTTCGTTGTCAAGTCTAGTTCTAGGATGTTCGAAAGAAGAAATAAACGAAATTGTCTAAGAAGTTCCTGAGCTGGCAGGCGATTTGCGATTGTGGTGAAATAAGCGCTCCCTTCCTTACTTCTGGAGCAATCAACAGTGTTATTTACACGAAAGAGTGCCTTAAGAAGCGTCTCTTGCTATTCATAAAGAAGTACAACGGATCAATTCTGTATTGGCATGATCTAGCATCCTGCCACTACGCTCGAAACGTGTTGGAGTGGTACGGAGCCAACGGAGTTAATTTTGTGCCAAAAGATATGAATCGACCAAATTCACCGAAACTCTTCATGAATTCTGAGCAATTATGAAGACGAAACTTCGCAAACATCCCAAAACTATTAAAGCAGAGCTGGAGTTGAATACAATTAGGGTAAAAACAACAAAAACACTGGGAAAATCGGTTGTGTAAAATTTAATGAGTGGAGGAAAATGAACGGCGCGGGCATTCGAAATTGGGAGATAAAATTGAATAAAACGAACTTTGTAAATCATAGCTCGTTAGTAGTTTCACATTCCCTGAAAATTTCAAGAAACTCCGATATTCGGTTTAATTTTGGTGAGTAAATATGTGTGTGCCATTTTTATCGAATACACTCTTCAGCCATTCCGGGCAGTGGTCATTCGGGGTAATGGGTCATTTGGAGTGGTAAAATTCGATATAATGGCATTTGAAGTAGAGGGTATTCTGGATTGTCGTTGTTTCATATTTACATGACTTCTGGAATGAGGCAGGTTTGTCACGCCAGGGAGATGACCTAGGACCTACATATCTTACCCATCAATAACATGGGGTGAGACCAACTGCTGTACTTCCCATCCGAAGGAAGATAGGCATTCGAGGTAGGTTAGGATTAATGGCATTCAGGGAATTGTCTTGAAGTCCGTTGTCACATGCAACATCACAGATATTCAAGAGCTCAAAAACCTATTGTGTACTTCTGTTCAATATCATGCACATAAATGGAGCGTTTATGTTTATTTTATTTATAATTCATTCAAAGTTGTGGTATATTCCACACATTTTCCTGCCATCCAATTTTCTGGTAAATACTTTCCTCTCAAATTTTGGTACCCTAGAAGCACACTTATTGCCATTCGGTTGAGATAACATAAATATGACTTGCTAACTCATAATAAAGTTACAACTAATTATGACCGTAGTGTGCTACTTGCATAATTATATCTCATCAGCCATCGTCAAGATTACTCCTCCATGCTGCGCTTCCTTTGGTAGGGCTGCTCCAGCTGTTGCACGAATTCCTGGGCCACTCCGATTTTTCGTAGTAGCTCAATGCTTGGTCGCGGTGCATCGTTGAAAGTTTTGAGTGCATAAATACAACAAAATAAGTAGTGATTCGAAACTACTTATGTTTTCATTGAGGTAGGTGCGAACGTTAATGATAAATTTGTTTCTCTGTTCGTTAGTCAGGTTACCTCCAATTTACTTTGTGGATGTCTTTAAGGGAAAGAAAGTACTTCAAACCAAAAGGTGGCCGCTATGTTCACGCATCGTCGGCTTTTGTCGTTCGATGCAGCATGCAGGTTGTTCGGTTCAATCATCGGAATGTAAATTGCTTCCTATCATACTTGAGCGTTCATGTCGCAAAGGTGATTCCTGTTGTAGTTGAAGAAACGGCCCATGATCCTTAGCTTTCACATTCACGCATTGATCGAAACCATCCAACCACGCGTTGATCGCATTTTACCCAGCACTACAAAGACGTTTATGGTGCCACAGCTCTAGTTGAAAGTACCCACTTGATGGCCGCTGTCTGTCGCATACCTTCTCTCCTGTCTATCAGCAATTGCAGCCCGGGAAGCAGAGCGACTTGCAATTTTATGATTCTAGTTTCAAATCGTAGTTCTTATTTCGTCGCTAAGTTTTTGCCGATTGTTTGCAATTTTTACTTTTTAAGGGCAAGTTCTTGGGCCTTCGACAACCCCTGTCTCGCTGGATGTGATGATCAGTCGATCCTAACATGAAAAACAGACACTGTTTTGAGACTCCCCTAACATGGAAACCAGACGCTTAGCTAGACTGCACTCTTTAAAGAGAGCAGCCTTCTTCCCTGTCAGCATACGACCAAGGTCCCTCCAGGGTTGGTTACCCGATCTTCCTTATGGTTTTTCCTATGTTCGAGACACACACCACTGCGACCAGTAATTTGAACTTTTGCTGTACACCCCGTATCCTTTTTTTCAGAGCATGTCGAGTTACTTCATCACTATTGAGTAGTGATGAAGTATTCGATGTCATTACAGTTGTCATTGTTTATTGAAAGTTTCCGCTATTTAAACCGTATGGAGTGAGAACACTCTTCGAAGGCGCTACTTTATCACTCAAGCCCGGATTCATTGCAATGACTCCGATACTGACCATGCATCAGAATCTTAGTCCTAACCACTTCAAACTATAGAACTCCAATCTAGAAAATGAAAATGAAGACTAACTGTTTTATTTATTTCAAGCATCCTTCGTTGCTAAATTCGAGTATTGTCAACAAGACATAAAGTGTAATAAGGACTAAGATATGTTCCTTTGACTGCAAAACAAAGATGTATTGACCAGTTATTAACTAAACTCGTTCATTAAGGTACACGGTGTATAATTGATGATGCAACCCTATACTCAGTGAGAAATTGTGAGTTCAAGTCCCATCGGTTACCGTATTTTTTTGCATACTTCTCATCAATTTGCTAATTTATTTTCCTAACATTGTTAAAGGACTTGAGTCAACAATTTAAAGTTCCATTTTATATTTGCTGAACCTTCGTGATATTACTACCTGAGGCTACAAGTAAATTAAACAGCACTTTTTAGCGCTAAACTTTACCTTATTTTTTGATTGTGTATTTTTATTCCTCTTCGATCCTTTTTGAGTTCTTAGTTTATATAGCTTCTTTAATAAAACGATTTAGATAAGAAATTAGAGAAATGTCATCACTTACGACTCTCAAACTTATCGTCTGTCTTGAAAGGTGTGCCTAGTAGTGAATCCCATGAACATATCAATACTGAATTTACTTGGAATAAGGCCAGTCCAAGTGATAAATATGAAAATAAAAACCCGTCCTGGCGATTTACTCAACTTCATTTCTAAAGATTTTTTATTTTGATTTCTTCAGGTCAAGTAAACTTAATAATACTAAGGCCATAGAAAAAAAAACCTTTTGCTTCATGTCCGAGTAAAGTGGAAGTTTTCCTACAAGAAGACTAGGGGAAGCTTTCTAAACCTCACGGCCAATGCCATGAATGGGGTCATGTAACCAGAAATTGTTGTATGATTGCTAAGTGTATGAATTTTGGCGGTTCCTCTCACGCTAAGGACGGTTTTCCTGTAAAGTTAAACTCTAAAAGTTTAAAACTATTTGTTTTAAGATTCCTATACTCGTGAAGCAATTTTGCAGCAGCGCACCACATACGTATCAGGTATTAGCATACGTTCGGCGATTAGCGAAGAACAAATCAAATCTGAGGGTGAACAGCCGGAAATACAAAAATTATTGTGAGATTACAATTCTTGGGTACATAAATTACGTTTTTCTGCGCATACCAAGTGACTGTATGTTTTAAGTAATAGTATTGCAATTGTATCTTCTGCGTCAAATCTGGCCAGAACAAGGATTGAGTCGCCCGTTTTTTTTTAGAAATCAATGCTATGGTATCGAAACAGCATTTTAAATATGTAAATTAATTATTTTTATCTAAGTTTAATTATGTAAATTTTGATTATTTTTTTTTGCCAATAATTTTAATTTTCAACAACCATGGTGAACATTTTGCAAATGATAGATAGTAACCAAAGAATTAATTACATACTGCATTCCATTTTATAAGAATTTATAACGTGAATATTGTCGCCCACAAGGATAAAGGAGATCCAAATTACTTTGTTTACCACAGTGATCGTCGTGATGAAGCTGGCATTGCCATCGTTATTCATAGGCGTATCAAGTATTTAATTTTTATTTCGTTCGAAACCAAACTGTATGGGGTTTCCGTGAGACATAGCCACCAATATAACTTAGTGCCTTTTAAATTCCTAGAAAGACCGCCTTACTGGACAGAATAATCCACTGATGTCTGTGCCGTTTTTCAACGAAGGTTGATTTAACTTTTATCGTCTGTCAATATTTAGGAGCAGAAAGCACTCCTGACGATACTTCAGACCTGTAAATAGATACATAAATAAATAAACAATCATAAATTCACCCGATGATGATTTTAACTGGTGATTTAACGTTACTACACTATTCAATATCTAGACAGTCTAATATGTTTCTCATCAGTCAGAAATCTTTCAACTGTTGTATTATCTTAACTGACTCATGTCAACATTCTAGTTTATTGGATAGTCATGTTACCTTCAGTTCTGATCACCTTCTAATGACATATGAAATATATCAAGAACTAATTTTTAATTTCAGCAGCTCTGCTTTCATCCACATTAGGTACGGTACCATAGGAAAGGAACAATGCCGTTAATTCATGGAATATAACTTTCATCCTACTATTCCATTGGAAACTAAAACATCGGTCAATAAGTCCCAGGTCAATAAGTATCAACCTTCAAAAGATTACTGTTATTTAACGAGTTACAGTGGTTTAAGTGACGCCACTTCACTCCGGAATCAAATCGGCAGTCTGCTGAATGGCGTGCAGACGGAGAAAGCCGTCCAAAGCGTCCAAAAGCTCAAGAAATCTCCTAGAAAAGGCCTCATTTAAAGAAGAAAAAGGTGCTCTTTCACTAAGACAATGCACCGTATCACAAGTCAATAAAAACAGCCGCAAAAATGGTCGAATTGGGTTTACTAGTGAACTGCACCACCGTATTCTCTAGTTCTGCCCCAGCGACTACTGGCTCTTGGCCGAACTCAAAAAATGCTCCGTGGAAAGAGATTCGGCGCAGATGAGGTCGTGATTGCTGAAACTGAAGCATATTTTGAAGGTCTCGATAAATTGTTCTACACCGGTGGTATCGAAAAGCTAGAGAAACGTTGGAATGATTGTATCACTCTAAAAGGAGATAATATTGATGAATAAAAATGAATTTTAGCAAAAATGTTTTGTCTCTTTCATAGGCCCGGGACTTGTTGACCGATGTGTTAATAATGATATTAACTGTGTGTTGGAATCAATGACTACTTCTACAGACAGAGATCTGCTTCAGTTCCAAATTACGTGGTTAACTTATCTTCATTTACAATTGCCGACAGTCCACAAATTTTGATTCGTCTGAAAAATGGCAGTAGAAAGCAATATCAAAATACACAATTGCCCGTTTTGAATGCTATCTGATGAGAAAAATAAATTATAAAAATAAATCTCTGCTCTGAGGAACGAACATTTAAAATATAATGTGTCAAAATAACATTACAGATGTGTTTGAAATCTGAATGATCTAAAAATCTTGGAAAAACTTCAAAAGCGTATACCGGCGCTTTAAGTGATCACATTTTGTGTAGTATAAAAGGAAAAATTATGATTTCAGTTTGGGACTTACTATTGAGGAAGCTACGAAAAGATTTTTGATTCTTTGGAAACTGATTAGAATAACATTTTAATTTGTTATATTTTCCAGAGAAATACAGAAAAACCAAAAGTAAACCTATTTTAGAAATTCAGCTTAAAGCTACCGATCAACTAGTTTGCTTTTTTTTTTCAATAAGTAAACTAACGTTTGCACTAAAAAAAATTGAGTTTTTTTTCGGCTGGTGATAAACAAAAAAAGCTAAGACTGCTTTTGATAAATTTACCATGGAAGGTAATTATTCACGCTTACTTGCAAAAAAAATTCTACACCCTTACGAGCGGCCTTCCACCAGTTAACCGGAACATTCACCATGGAGGACGAAAACATGCGGTTTAAGTTTTTTCTCCGTTCTATTCATCAATTCCTCCTCAGTTTTTGCGACAAAATGTTGGAGTAGCTCTTACGCTTCAGGTTTGCCTAGAAATTCTCGATGGGACGCAGCTGGGGGACGTTGGGTGGGTTCGCCGCTCCATCTCCTCCAACGATCGCTTCGAATAGTGGGCCGACACTAGAAAACGGGTCTTCGCCCTTATGGTATTTCTTGATGAACGACGCAACTTCCGGCATGTATTTTTCCAGTTATTTGGTTAATGTTTCTTATTAAAATTTCTCAGCGACCTCAACGACATTTCTCACCATTTAAACCGATAATCGGATTTTCGTAAAATTTTCAGGAAATGAAAAACTACACGGAAACAAATCTGTTTCTATTTTCAAGAACAAAAAAATCATGATACTTACTCTCTTCTTATTTTATGAATTCGTGACTCTTATTCATGGTTTCATGATTGAAATTACCGATGCGAGTCATGAACTTGTTTTGCCTCTAATCTCACATTGTGTTATTACCTTCATTAATCAAGAGTGTTTTCAAGATTAACTATAGCGTAGTCAGTACATCAACCAAGTACTAACACAGCACTCTTTATCAGCACTAGGTTCGAATCGTGAAGGTGGATTTATTTTTTTGTTTAAATTCAGAGTCGATAAAGTAGATTTGGTTGATTCATGGATAAAGTTTTCAGTATCACGAATTCAGCTCATGGTTTAGACCCGATTAACCCAAAAAAAGCTAAGACTGCTTTTGATAAATTTACCATGGAAGGTAATTATTCACGCTTACTTGCAAAAAAAATTCTACACCCTTACGAGCGGTCTTTCACCAGTTAACCGGAACATTCACCATGGCGGACGAAAACATGCGTGTAGGCATGTTTTTAAGTTTTTTTTTCAGTATCACGAATTCAGTTCGTGGTTTAGACCCGATTTATTCATGATTCACTGCGGTGGGAACATAGTTCATGATATCATGAATTTTGTTCATGGTGTACATTCATAACACGAAAACACAAGATATTCTGTTTTTTCTCGCTTAGAAGAACACATTATTTCCCGTGTACTTATGAGTTATGATATACAAACTTTTAATGTTTTGAAATTGGAAATATCTTCCTATCCCAGGAATCCCAGTAGTGGACAGAAAATTTTGACTAGAGCCAATGGTGTGAAGAAAAAGCATCGATAGGTCCAATAGCAGTAGGCTGTGAAATTGAATAGAAGTAGTTTGAATTGATGGTGCTGTATGGCAAAGTTTGTGTGTTTACTTCAGATGCTGCTATAACAAACTGCTCCTTCTTATTTTGCTTTAAGAGCTTTGTTTTAATGGTTTTCGGATGTTTGCGAAGTTCCGTCTTCATAATAAACCAAAATTTTTCAATTGGGCGAAGTTCTGGTGAATTTTGTGGGTCTTTTGGCAAAAAATTGACTCCGTTGGCTCGGTACCACTCCAAAGCGTTTCGAACGTATTGGCAGGGTGCAAGATCATGTCAAAGCAGAGTTTATCCTTTATGCTTATTTATGAATTGCAAGAGACGCTTCTTAAGGCAGTCTTCCTTATAAATCACATCGGCGATTGCTTCTTAGAAAATTTCGATAATTTCTTCTTTCAAACATCCTTGGCAACAGAAAATTCTTGCCCAGAAATTTGACCTCCACCTTGACGTAAGTTTCGTCTTCTATCACGATCGACACGATTTGGTGAGCAACTTCGTGTAAAGTTTGCGGGTGCCGGTTGTCGAAGTCATGTTTTGCTCATCATTCCGATTTGCAAAAAGCCACCTTGTGAACATGTAACCCAGTACGGTTCATAATTTTCTGCACAAAACCAACTGATACATTGGACTTTTCAGCGACATCTCGAATTGATATGTTTGGACGCTTCTTAAACTGTTACACCACTTTCCAGACCATTTGGGTGTTCAGACGCTCCTGTGTTTGCAATTCCAAGCTTTTTAGTGATCCAGCGGTGGTACGCCTCTTGATTACACAACTTTTTTTTACGGACAATTTCTAGTTTCGACGACATGACAGGAACTACTGTATGAATAACTATGAAACTTGACAGATAGAAACTCTAAATGAATAAATAAATAAGATATGCTCAAATTTTCGGGTTTCTTACTCATTCGGTTCAAAAGTTACAGAATATTTTCGGTGTGCCATTTCTATCGAATACACACTTTACTTAATGAAAAGGCATATTAAAAAAAACGAAAATAACTGTTGTTTTTCACATGATAGAGATTAGTTGAGTACATGAAAAGTTGTATCTTCTGATGTTCTAAATTAAAACTAAGTTGGTAAGTAAAACTAGAGTAGAATAGAATCCGCATAGACAAACCACATGAGTTGATAAGTTCATGAGTTTTGACTGCATCAACTCCATGATAATATCCGCATCTGAGTGCGCATCTAGAGTGAATGCCAAGAAATGGTACTATTCTGGCTTGCTCCTTAGCTCGTTTGCGATCTCCTACTGCTCGTCGAGCTGCAAACCTGCATTCACCAAGCGCTTCACGTATCTCAGTTAGTTTTGCGTCGCAGAGTTGATTCAGTAGTGATAACTGCCACGATGCTATCGTCGTTTCATAGTATGCCTTCAGGGCATTCCATACCTCATATCCCAAGCGTTGACCGAGCGTTCCGTTCTGCTTTGGTCCAGGCTTTAGTTACTGCCTCCTGGATAAAAAATCTCATCATTTGGAACCTCCAACTTTTGTAGTTGGTGATCCCGAGTTTGCTCATCTCAAACTTTTCCGGATCCGCCATTTTGTAATATGCTTACGATCAACCGAAACTTCCGCGAATTTCACCGTTAACTGACCGAGATCCACGATTCGTCTGGCCTTATGACCTGCAGGCTGAAATAGGTCACGACCCTAGAGAGTATAGCACAGGGAAAAGATTACGCGTGGGGAACAATGAGAACAGCAGAAGCTTACAGACCAAAATTGCTTTAAACTTTTGTGAGGAATTCTGAATGCAAAGAAAATATTTAGATATTTGATTCACAATCAAATTAGAACAACTATAATGTTTACTAATCCATTCAGAAGTAGGACATAACTATTAAGAACTACTTTTTGGAGGCCATGTTATCTTTAAAATTTAAAAACATATCTTTACGTCTGATTTCGCATCTCAGACCACATTGTAGTGGGTATGGGCCCTCAGCTTTGAGTCGTATTGCCCGCCAGATGTTTTTTGCCCAGCATGTACTATACTCTCTATAACGAGGTGGAACATTGTGTTGAAATTCGAACGGCATTAGTCGAAGATTAGTGCATAGCATTGGAGTGGTCTACACATTGTAGATGGAATTCAGATTTCTGTGTGAAAAAACAATAACAATAAAATGAAAATTTCTTTTCTTTTAAAAGTTAAAGTCATTCTAATTTAGGCTAACTGAGAGTCAGAGAGATATTTCAAAACAGAATGCACTCGATAAGTGTCACATTAAAACAATGCATGCGAAATTGGGAATTCGGTTCCATCACGATATGCGATGGGCGTTGCAGTTCCATTTACATTAAAAGCCAAATCTTTGGCGTTCAGAATAGATTGAAAAAGTAAAAAATATCATTACCACAACATGAACTATCATTGCATTAACCCCTACTTTACTTCACATAAACTGTCTGAAATAAATAACAACACTTCTATAATCTATTACTAGTCTGACTCAAACATTGAGGACTACGAATGCAAGTGTTGGTGCTAATTAACAGGCGGCTCGAAAGCAAAGCATACATTAATATAAGATTTTTATCGCTGAACATAATTATAATATTTCCACGTCAACCAACATGCAAACCTCAACTTCATTGCTTTGAACGGCTTCGCTGTCCAGCCACCCCATTGTTTGAATAATATTTGTTGGTGCTACACAGGATCAATAAAATAATTAGTGGTGGGGTGCTGTATTTTAACTAGGTAAAGGAAAAACAGTGGTTAGCCTTGAAACGTGCTCCAGAAAACGTGGTTGAAGTGGAAGCACACTGTGTCATTCACCTTCTTTTAAAGAGTATAAGATTTTGATTCCAAATGTTTGATGGAAAAAGTATAGTTTTTTCTGATCCTGCCTACACAGAAACGAAACCAACACTACTTAAGCAAGAATGAGCAAACCATGCATATTGAAAGATATATTTATAACTATCAAGATTTATAACTTCGGCTCCGAAAAAGGAATGGATGTCGGTGGACGAAAAACCGCTCAAGATTTTGTGTGTTTCTAAACAAAAAAGATTAGAACATTATTGAAAAACTACGCAAATTAAATTAACACTTCACTTGATCACCTTAAAATAAGTAAAAAATAAAAAACTAAAACAGTATTTCAATCTATCACTACTAAATACGAATACACGCGTGAAAGTGTTTAAAAAAAGGTGGTTTAAAAAAAATTAAGTGATTTAAATGTAAGTCAATCATAGATAATAAGGTGTTTTATTTCCCATTCCCGGGAGGGTCTTAAAAGTTTTGAGAAATCGTGAAACATCTCTCGATTCTACAATAGTAGATTCTGTAACAGCATATTATAATGAGCTGTTTTTCATTATGCAGTACTTTTGCAGTACTAAATAACATGCTCCACTGTGCGACGGTTTTGAGTGTGGAAATGAATATAAAATAAGTTAAAAACATTCGGAAAAGGATAAAAGGATGTTAGTTACAATATAATCTTCCGTAAATTTCTGCTAAGGCTATGCAAATAGTCAAGGCTATGCAAATAAGGCGACTATTCCTCTAGAATATTATCATGGTGGGTGATTCAAGTCAACTGTTTATGTTTATAAGTTACGCCCTTATACAAAATCTTCGATTTCAAAACTTTTATCACTCAAACCCAAAAGATGCCTGAGATTCGAGTAGCCTAATGAAGATTTCACCAAAATCTTATAAAATGTAAGAAATAATATAAAATGTTTTCTTAAAGTGCTTTAGGCATACCCGGTTTCATGAATACGCACTAATTTGCATAATTTCATTTTTAACTTGATATTGACTATGCTGAAATATTAATGCAAAAACTTATCCGCAATTTTTAAATTAGTTTGTCTAGAACAAATTTGTTCAAAGCAGAAGCAGAAGCCAGAACTAGTTCAAGGTTTTTAGCGTAAACATAATGAAAACGTGAACTATTCTGTTTTTGTTCGGTGACGGTTTTTTCGAGTTTAATTTCTTTGCTGTTTTCATAATTTTGGGATCACTTGTAGATCAATTCATGAATATGAATTCGGCCTGTTATTGATAGTCGTTATTATTCTTTCAAAGTTAAATAAATATGTTGTATTCATTGGAGGAAAAAACACAGTTTTCTGTTTTGATTTTTATTATCTTTGTTATGGAGATTTTCAGCGTCAAGTTGATTTATCTCCCATCGTAGTCACATAAACATTTTTTGGTTATTTTTGTGTCTTGTTTAGACATAATCTGCAATGATCGATTTTCTTTCTGCATTATTACAGAAAACCGAACTATTTTTTTATGCTAGTTCAAAACTGTACAGTCAAACAAATCATTAAAGAATACCTTGATTTGAACTTTTAATGCTTGATTTTTCTAGAACCTTGAACGCTTGATTTTGCAAGATGGTTAGTTCATATCTGCAGTGAACGATTTCTATTCATCAATTTTCTCTTCACATTACTATGGCAAATTCAGTTTTTAAATCATTCCTAGCAGCGCGATAGAGCTTAATCCTGTCTACCGGAATCAACCATAACAGATACATGAGTTATTGTTTCGGCAAAGATATTTATGGAAGAGAAATCGTTCATTGCAGCTACATTATTATAAAACCATGATCTATTTTTCTCATGGTCTAAGCGTTATAGGGTAGAGAATGGCTTCAGACCCCCAAGACCCTATTCCAAACACGGGGTAAACAATAACTTACATCGCTCATTTTTTGCTGCATGATGCTTCATATAGTAAAGCATCATTCTGCAAAACAATCAATGTTCAATGTTCACCATGCGTTACTATAGGAACGTAATGATGCTAACGTACAGCATCAATCGAACTTTATTTTCTTCTTTCTTGGGGTTTCAAGCTTATTGCCTGCATCTCATTTTAGTGTTTTAGATGAATTTCAACAGTTTTCAATCGACAGCATTCGGAGGCAGGGTCCTATTCATGCATTAGTATGATTGATTGACAATCCCCAGGGTGTCGAGAAATTTCCTTTTACGAACACTTCTTAGACCACACGAAAAATCGAACCCTGTCACCTCCAATCCGGTATTGTTTTGACGTTGCGACTATATCCACTAAGCTAAAGAAGAATTCCGAGCGTTTAGCCTATCAATGACCATGGTTGAAGATAGCCTTCGAACGTGGTACAACTCCATAGTCTAAACACAATATATTTTTATTTCAAAACGTTTCCAACGGAGATTTTTATGTTTCACTAAAGAGTAGTTGCTTTTGTAATACTTACTTTGAGGTTTTGGCACATTTCTTTTAACCTGCATCCATTTATATGTCGGTGCACCCTGCTGGTTTTGTTGTTGAACATGATCATGCCTTAAAGGCAATA
Organism: Aedes japonicus; assembly: GCA_034211315.2. Classification (NCBI taxonomy): domain Eukaryota; kingdom Metazoa; phylum Arthropoda; class Insecta; order Diptera; family Culicidae; genus Aedes; species Aedes japonicus. The sequence goes on along the minus strand of JASCZW010006004.1, from coordinate 11,459 downwards.
GTGTATGACTGTTTTCGCCAGCGTTAACTGTCACTGTATTACTACTACCGACGGTGCAGATTTTACCATCGATTTCCAAACGCGCTGTATTTAGTGCTTGTGGATCAAGTGTTCCACTAGCTGAAAATCCAGACGAACAGTTTGGTTGTGCATGATTTAAACTATTTTCTGTGTATAGATGATGAGGCCAGGAAGTATTTGGTATCGAATGGTGTAACTGATGATCACTAGAATTTTCACTTAACGTGGATATTCCACTAAACGAGCCATAACGGTGTAAATGCAACTTATTTTCTTGACTTGTCAAACTATCCCCACAGTCCTGTTGTTGGCTATACATGTAATCTAGATTGGTATAGCTCAGACCATTATCAGCACTAATAATTCGTGTCTGCTGAAATGGACCTGATGTTACTTGACTATTATTATAAAACATGTTCTGCGTTTCACTATCAAAGTATAGATCCGATGGGGAATTTGATGTTGTGATGCCATATTCGATAGCTGAGGGGCTATACAGATGTGAATGCGAGTATTGCTGTGGAACGGAATTAGGTGAACAATTGACTACTGCACTACTGGTGTTACTGACTGATTGAGAGGTAAACGGTGTTGGGTCCGACGGATTGCTGCAGTCAGTGGTTGATGTTGTTTGGCGTTGATGGTAGTAGTGATGATGGTGATGATTCGACGATAAATAAGGATATCCATCTGATCCAAGATCGGTACTCTGAAATCCACTTGCGTGCATTGCATGGCTTCCATACACACTCACATCAATCATATTGAGCCAAGAAGTACACTTAAATATGCTGTCACGCTTCACTTTTTTTTTTTTTTTCAGAAAAATATCATTTTCATATGATTATTTGTGCACTTATATGAATGATTTGCTGCTCTTTTTATTTCACACGAATGGATCTTGAATATTTACATTTCAATTTCAAACCGCACATAAATCTCTACGAGCTATGTAGCGACGGAAGCACGCGAAGTTGTTTTCATATGAACATTCCGTTTGATACTGAATAGGAACTCAAAACACATGCGACGGGAGGCAGGTATTAAAGAAAAAGACTATACAGACAAATATAGTTGTCTCGCTTACACACTGTGTTTCATTCTTTCTCGCGAAGCTTCCATTTCTCTTGTTCCTGCGTTGTTTTCAAAAACAAATCCACTTGCCGGTATTGCCGCTATATTTACTCTAGCCACATTTCTGCATTGGAAGCAACTACTGTGCTTGCGTTGTTTTGTTCAAAATTGCATTGAAGGCGGAGCCTGTTCGACCAATGGCATTCATTCGATTGGAAACACCGAATATCCGATGTGAAATTATTCAAATGAAAATCCTTACTAAATTTCTGCTATGATTACAATAGTAAGGAATAGTTTTAATGATTTTGATTTTCATTGTGATACTGTTAACAGCTACCAGTGAAACTATGGTGGAATCATGAATGAACGGAGTAGTTGAACATATATATTTACACAACGGGTGCAATAGTTATACAAATAAATACATGCTGAAACAACGAAGCCATCTGGTTTTGTGCATTAAACTAATTCATCTTGTTTGTTATCTACCTAAAGTGAGATCTAACCCTTCGGATGTAAGGATTAAAATTTTCGTATGATACGTTTTAGTCAGGGTTGTTAAGCGTCAAGCGTCTGTTTCACTAATGTCTGCCATACAAATGTTCAAATAAGACTTTACACGTGTGTGATCTAAAAAACTTGATATCACCATAAATTTAAAGTATATGAAATAATGCTTTAGGTCCAAGCCCTTATATGAACCTTCAAATGTTGTCGGATTTAATAATTCCCAGACTATTTATGTTATGTTTTATAATCAACATTGTTTAGAATTCTCATGTGATTTTAAGTGCAAGGAATATAGGTTTAGCTTCAATCTCCCTTAGATCAAATACTAATTTGATGCAGCCATGCTATAGTTGGCTTAGTGTAATTCTTGATGTGCTGTAGAAATTTTTCCGATCACCTTCTTTTAACTTCCCTGAGCATTCACACAATACTGATGACATAGGGTAAGGGGATGTAATGTGAAACTAGCTCCTTCATTCGGCCTATGTACTAAATGTGTTATTAATTTAGCGATAATCAACAAAATCATAACTAGAACTTAGAAGAAAAATCAGTATTTTCCATTTAATTCCAACTACCTTTGCTTATCTTCGACAGATACGCGTATTTCGTCTAGAATGTGCAGACTTCTCCAGTGTCTAGTACTAATAACTCGACTTGAACAAAATCATGTTACTATTATGATGACCGATGTAATCCGAAGCAATTGCGACGATATTGAACAACTTATAGTTGTTCACTTCCGCGTAGTTTTAGATTTCTTGAACATCTGGGGTATCATGATGTCACAGGTTAAGCTGAACAGATAGTCTACACGATCTTCAAGTGATCTAAATTTGGCTTAATTGAATCGATAAAGCGAGTAATGCAGTCTGGATGCACAAATAGTTACACGTTACAAACTAACTGTTCACATAGCTAAAATAACAATGATTTTACAAGAAAATCGTAGACCCAATGTTGGGGACTTTTTTTTTTTTGTATGTTCCTAAATCAATAACGTAGTAAAGAGGCAGTTATTGGTTTCAGTTGTTTATGTTCAAGTGGCTCATCTAAACACAAACAGAAGGAACAAAATCATTGTATAGTGAATTATTATGTTTTCATTATCGAATGGCTGATAAATTCTATAGGAACATCACTTAAGTGTTTTGAGGTAGTTTTACTTTAGTTTGTTTTGTAATATGTTGTATTCAGTAAATCGAATACAGCTGGCAATGCCTTAATTCATAAACTTAAAAAAAAAAACCCTGCTAAAACGTGCAAGTTGCATCCATGAATAGACCCAATTTAGTGCTTATAGACTGACATTAAATCCATATCCCTCGAATGTTTCTGACTTTATAAAAAGACTAGAAATTAGAAGAAAAATTAGTATTTTCCATTTAATTCCAACTACCTTTGCTTATCTTGACAGATACGCGTATTTCGTCTACAATGTGCAGACTTCTTCAGTGTCTAGTATAAATAACTCGACTTGAGTCATCTTAGATAAGCAAAGGTAGTTGGAATTAAATGAAAAATACTAATTTTTCTTCTAATTTCTAGTTACAGGTATTCCAATAAACAGCTCAAACCCTCTAGAGCTTATAAAAAGAGTTGTGTAACTTTTCGTGACACTTACTACCAAATGCCTTATCAAACTCATCTTAGCAAGTGTCCAACTAGTTGAATCTTGCCTACAACTTAAAAACTTTATGAGTTATAATAAAAATGTAATCGATCATTACATAATAGGCTTAGTTAAGGGACACATACCCTATCTTGTTTTGAAAGTTATCAATCAATAACTATGGTCGTGCATACAGAACACTAAGTTGCGAATTGATAAAAAGCCAATATGTGATGAGTAATAATCTTGAAAATGCTTAATCGGCTTATTTGAAACTTTCGACTATTTTTGGCATATCCAGGGATCATTGAAATGGATGTCAATTTAGCCAAAATTCACACATTTCAAATTATTCTCGAGACAAACTATACAGCTGAAGTAGCGAAGTCTTGTTTCTTAGGATTTCAAGCTTATTAAAATCACAATAAGCTTATTGTCAGACCTCAACTCGATGTTCTAGGTTCATTAGGATAGTTTTCAATTGACTTTCGTGGCATAAATAATAACCCCAGCACATATCTTAAAGCATCAAATAAAGCAAGAATTAACAAAAAAATGCTTATTAATAAAACCAAGTAGATAGAATAGCATTATTAAAAACCATTTTTGCATTGTTAAATTTATATTATATTATATTATATAAAATGGATTTTTTTTTCAACATGAAAAATCGAAGAGAATCGAAGCATGGTTTAACTTTGTAGCAACGTCTTTAACGAATGAGGTGAGGAAAGTCTCCAAAGTGATGTTAGGGAAGGTCCATTAATTCACGCAGTAAGCGGAGAGGAGGGATTTGGTAAAACGTGACGATCCATACAAACAAATTTGAAGGCCCATACAAAAAACGTGACAAGGGGGGGTTATAAAAAGTCATTTTTTTGCGTGACGTAATTAATGGACGTTCCCTTATAGCCATTTTTGGGGAATTTTATTTCCTTCGCGCCATCACCTTCAACAGCTCGGCCGTCACATTTTGTTGATGTTTTCGGTGCATAATTCTTTGGATCATAAAGAACTCCCTTAATTGTACCGTCTGTTCTTATGGTCAGTTTTGCTTATTATTACCATAAGGAGTGTATCGAAAATAAGCTATCCACAAACTTTCTTTCAAATTATGTTGAAAACCGATATTTTATTCATACAAAAAATTGATCCTTTATTGTACGACGTTAAATTTGAACATAATGAAGTCCGGATGAAATTTAAGTTATTCCTTCACGAATTTTCGAACTTTGGATCGAATGCTCTTCATCAAGTTCCGGACAAGTGTTGCATCGCATTTTTTGGACGCTTGAGCCCAAATTTTTTTGAACTCCTGCATGTTCGCAGCTGCCTTACCAGTCTTCTTGAAGACCCTCTTCACGATCGCCCAGTAACGTTCGATGGGTCGAAGCTGAGGGCAATTTGGTGGATAGATATTTTTCTCAACGAAATCTATACCCTTTTCCGCAAGCCAATTGAGAGTGGTTTTGGCATAGTGAGCCGACGCTAAATCCGGCCAAAACAGTGGAGGTGTACTATGCTTCTTATATAAATGCAACAATCTCTTCTGGAGACACTCAGATCGATAAATTTCCGCATTTATAGTTCCGGTAGTGTAAAAAATGGTTGACTTCAAACCACAGGAACATATTACCTGCCATATCAGTACCTTTCGACCGAATTTCTCCACTTGAATCGACCTGTCCGCATCACTAAAATCCTCCCCAACGACGGCAGTAAAGTATTGTGGACCTGGAAGGGGTTTTGAGTCCTTCTTTACATAGGTCTCATCGTCCATCAAAACGCATGCATCCGGACGCTGCAAAAGACGCGAATACAATTTCCGGGCCCTTGTTGCTGCTCGCTTCTTCTGTTCTGCACTTTATTTCGAGATTATCTGCTTATTGTAGGTCTTCAGGTGGTTTCGCCTCTCGATACCCTGGATTATTCCGACACTCGTTCCTGCTTTTTTGGTCAAATCACGTATTGACATTGATTTGTTCTTCATGATTAGAGATACCAGTTTCTGCTCCAGTTTCGGGTTGAAAGAACCGGGTTTTCTGCCTCCAAAGAATAGTGTTCCCCAAACTTATTAATGATGGTTTTAACACTCGCACTGGAATTCATCAAACCGCTTCGCCAATTTTCGCATAGTAATACCCTTCTCACTTAGCCATGTGTCCAGAACCTTAATGTTCACTTCTTTTTCAATACGTGACATTTTGAAAACGCAGAATTTGAACCGCACAAACAAGTAAACAAAAAAAAGCTGACAGTCAAACGCACAGCATGCAGTGTTCAGAGCATAAAAAACCATCACAAATACATGCGTACAACGCAAATGTATGTGGATAGCTTATATTCGATACACTCCTTAATAGGCTGTGGTTAGTGTTTTAGAAGCACTTCCACAGTTATTAATTGAGAGCTTTAGATATCAGTACATTATGAATGAAAGCAGGGACGGTAATTAATTTATTTGCATCATAGTTTTATTTTTATCATTTGGAAAAATAATAACTGAAGGATTTATAGGCCGTTATCATAACGAGTAATGGACCATGAACTAACAGGACTAATAATTAAGTGATGTTAAATCACATTAATTAAAAACCTTGATGGATTCTGTATGTTCTAGTTGGTTAAAAATAGAAAGAGGAATTTGAGCTGTTCCAAAAAGTTGCTGCTTAGGTTAAGACCTACAAAATATCACTGAATAAGGGTGATGACAAAAGTTAGACGCTAAGGAAGTTCCCAATTTCACTCGGTATAAAGGACGAAATAAATTCTTAATAATATCAGAATAAATTTATAATAATTGGTTGTCTTGCTTTTGCTTGCTTATTTGTGATATCGTTATATTCGCCAAACCGATTATACCGAAGGCTGTGTGAACTTCCGGCGTTTTCTTAAGGTAAAGACTGGACTCGGAAAAAATTGGACACGCAAAAAAGATCATCAAAACTATATTTTATCTAAAATTTTCAGGGATTAAATCTCACTGTATATTAGCTATGTTTTGGCTAATTGAATTCCCTCCTTAAGCCTGAATGCTCGTAAATTTCTCTTAACACTGCTCATGGGATCTTGGGCGCGGACTAGGGGGGAGACAACTTAATCTTGCATTAATTTTAATGCCAATACCATGAGTATTAGTGAAGGTAATAAAATTATAATATCATTATACGGTATTATGATATCATAAACTGTCAATACAATGCTATAATTTTATTAACAGTGTATAGTTATCGCGCATGGTTTGCTTTTTTTTAATTTGTTGACGTGCGGCGGAGTCGTCACCTGGGCAAGTCAATGTCGTTCAGCTTAGGTCCGACACATCGAGCAGTTTACTTGTGTTGGAAGCAAAAATATTGTAAACATTGCTGAGCACGTGGGTGATGACGTCAAATTACCATAACATTCCATACTGTGAGCTGATAGTTTGACATCACCATAATCAGCTGTTCCGTGTAAAAAGATAAACATTGAGACGAAACACAAACACCACAATACATTTCCACATCTCACGAATACCAATAAGCCAGAGCCGATACGGACAATCTGTCAAACTAACATATACGCTCCAAAACGAATTTACTCTAAATCACATTATTGTCAAGATTAATATTTTAATCTTGAATTAGTGGTATTATAATACGATTTAATGCGAAAATTAAAGATGTCTCCATCCTAGGGCGCGGATTTGTCCATTTTACTCACACAATTTCTCCCAGTTTTTCTTCAAAGCTTCATCGTATTTGAATGTTTTTCCGCTTTTTTTCAACTTCTTCTTCATTATATCCCAACACTTTCCGATCAGACGAAGTTCTGGTGTATTTGGCGGGTTCGTCTCCTTCGTATCAATCCATTACAGGCTTGGCGTAATGGCACGAAGCGAGATCCGGCCAGAACAGCGTGAGACCACGGTGAGAGCGGAGGAAGGGCAGCAAGCGCTTCTGCAAGCATTCCTCTCGATAAATCTGCCTGTTTTATGGAGCCGGTTGTAACGAACGGCTTGCTGTACTGTCCGTACTCGCAGATCGCCTGCCACAATAGGTACTTCTTCGCGAATTTGTCCATCTTTCTCTTCCGGAACTTTTCTGGAACCTGCATGCGGGACATACCGACAAAAAACTCGAGGCCAGGGATTTGTTTGGTGTCCGTCTTGATATATGTCTCGTTGTCCATGACGAGACAACCTGGCTTGACCAGCCATTCACGGTACAGCTTCCGCGCACGCAATTTGGCCACCGTATTTTGCTTGTCAGTCCAGTTTGGCGCCTTCCTGACCTTAAAAACACGTAGGCCAGGCCGCTTCATGGTCTGCCTGACGAACCACTTTGCCGAATTGACCTTTTTGGCCACGTCTCGGGTGGAAAGGTTCGGGTTATTCATAAAGTACTGCCTTATCTTACGCGCCTTCATTGGGTCTTCCGTTTTCGGTTTTCGGCCGCTTCCAGCGCGCCGCTCGATGGTCTTCGTCTCCTGGAACATCTTCACAACGCGGGACACTGTGAAACAGTGGATTCCAAGCCTTTTGCCGATCCATCTGTGCGACTGACCAGGATTATCGATCACCGCGCCCAAGATTTGCTGGCGCAGCTCTTCTTGTTTCGAATGCATGTTGAAAACTACTTGACAAATCACGATAAAATGTTGCACACATAAACATAACACTCTAATCTAGTATTACTCAAAAGTTCCTTAATTTTTACCCACGCGATACAAAAGTGTCGCATTTTTTCCGAGTCCAATCTTTAGATACCAAATTCTCCCTATCTTCAACGATTGCCTGGACGTGGTCAGGTGAGCGATCGAGGAGTATCTTCGTGAAAATTATTGCATCAAGAAACGGAACAGCAACTGATTTTGTTTCATGCAATGTCTTCAACGAATTATTCCTCATCGTAGCTCCATCCACGTGCAAATGTCAATGATAATAGTAATCATAATGCCTAGTTTATTTAATCATGCATAATATTCTAAAATTCAGCATCTATTACGACGTATAGGCAATTGAATCCATCGTTCATAAAAATGAGTAGGGTAGTATTAATTGTGAAATGGGCATCTTTAATGTCAGCAAAACCATGCAGTTTTTGATGTTATATAATATGCCAATCACTTGAGAATGTACTAAAGATACTATTTATGAATACATAGTTTTAAGTTATTGCAGAATATTGGAATTTAGTTTTTAATCAATAAATTTTAGAAAATGAACAGAAAGATTGTAATTTCATTTAATTCAATTATCTTTATTGCTTATCGTGTCAAGATAAGCAATAAAGGTTGCTGAATTAAATGAAAATTACTAATCTTTCTTTTCATTTCCTAGGTACAGGCATTCTACTGTTAAGTGGAGCTTACACTAGCTCACACTCTCCAAGATTCATTAAATTTTATTTTTTGACCTTCAAGCAGCATGATTTTTCATTATGGTGACTTTAAGCCACTTAGGCTGCTTCGTCACCGATGCAAGCATGAAGTGCTATAGATAGTTCATGGAGTTAAGAAAATACTTATTGTTACTATAAAATAGAAGAAAAATTAGTAATCTCCATTTAATACCAACTACCTATGCTTATCTTCGACAGATACGCGTATTTCGTCTACAATGTGCAGACTTCTTCAGTGTCTCGTACTAATAACTCGACTGTAGTACGAGACACTGAAGAAGTCTGCACATTGTAGACGAAATACGCGTATCTGTCGAAGATATGCAAAGGTAGTTGTAGGTAGTAAACAGCTCAAACCTTCTAGGATACTTATTGTTGTTGAATGCGCTGAAAATTTTCGAAAGCCTTCCTTCATCATTTACTTTCGGAAAGGGAATGAAAAGGGGAATAGTAATAAAGGTGGGAAGGAGAGAACAGCATACACGAACCCTATAGTTTTGGCCACATTTGGATGAAAATATGAATAGGTCCTAAACTTCCTAAATGAAATTCTTTCAAAATATTTTCAAAAAATAACAACTAAAAATAGGTGATCATAGTTGTACTCATCAAGAAAGGGGGATCCGTGATTATAACATCTAAAAAATTGAGGCATCGCAATGTGAGTGAAATTACTTTTCACAGGTGGAATGCCCTAATAATGTATGAAAAACAAACAAAATATCAATGAAAAAACATTGCAGTCTTAGGCCTGTCCACGTTAAATTTTGGACATTTTTCTTTCAGTGCAGATTTTGAATTATTTCACGGATTGCTGAAACGTTTCAGTTATATGACAACTGAAACTTTCCTCATTATTTCGTGGTACATCATGTTTACATCCTTGTTACATTCAGTAAAATTCAAATCAAGTGGAAGTGCGCAAACGCTTTTTGTACGAACGGCAGCAAAATCCGAATTCCCTTGAGCTGAACTGGCCGGCTTGAAGTGCCGCAACGACTCAATAGGGATTCTTAGTCAAAACCCGAAGCTAAGAGTAAGTAACATTGTGGTTATATCACATAAATAAGTTTTTCCACAGTTTTCATCTACACATTTTAACATGAAACAACATGACAAACAATAAATAGGTTTTCAGCATTTCAGCATGAAGGGGCAGGTTGTCGTAGCCTGAGCAAAGTTAGGAGTCATCAAACCGGGCTCTCCGGTCACTCAAACTGTTTTCTTCGACTTTTAAAATATTCTGTTGATTCTAACTTTTTTTTTTCATTTAATTTTTCTGATTTTCAGCATTTTCTGGACAATTAAGATATTAATACATCTCTAATTCTTATTTTTCAGTAACAATCCAGTGAATGTCTCAGGTATTTTGTTAAAACATATATAATATTCTATTACGTAAATTAAATACATACATTCAATAACAAAGGGTGAGGGTCCCCAGGGTGCCAGATGAGGGATTCGTGGTTATCTGGCCCAAGTCATGGATGACAATCATGCCTTCCTTGATGGAAATCATCAGATCGAGATCAGCGCAGGTCTAATTATCTTCATCCGACAGTCTACAGTGAGTGTGCTAACCCTATTTTTAACAAACCACCAGACGGAAATCCTAATGTATATTGCTCACCGTTCATTTCCTGTAATAAGAGCGTTTCGTTGGAATCTTTCCTTTCCGTGGGTTTCGTGTAAGTAGTTCTGCTAAGGGTCCACACCACAATTTTTGGCCCTTCCTACAACGGAATAGTGAGGATTACAGGTATGTACAGTTTGATCTTGCCATTAGAGAGAACTGTACGCCATGGCACTGGTGGTGGCTTCCTATCACATCACATCACATCATGGCAGCAAAATCCGAATTTATCGGTACGCGATCTTGCCAAGAAACTAAAACTACCAAAAAGTACCGTGTTATGTGTTTGAAAACTATTTGATCAGCGCTTGTCTATGGATCGGAATGTTGGAAGTGGAACAAATTGAAAAGTATGCTCCCGACAAATGGACAAGAAGGTGGAAGCCATTATTGAGAAAAATCCCAATCTTTCTGTGCCAAATGTGGCTCGCAAAGTTTGGAAGTCAAAATCATGCGTACAAATAGTGAAGTAGAGGCAAGGACTGAAGGCGTATAAAATGAAAAAAATCCAACTGGTCACAAGCAAAATTTCTCTGCAAAAGGTCGTTAGCAAGAGCTTTATATCATTTTTTTGCAAAAAAAAATCTTGTATCATAATGGACGACGAAACATACGCACTCGAAGACTTTAAAAAGCTTCCAGGTTTTGCTTTTATACCGCAATGCAAAGGAACGCCGTTGCCGAGCATGTCTGGATAAAGAAAGTGTCCAAATTCCCGAAAAGTATTTTATTTGGCAGATTTGGCAGTTGAGGTCGAAAATGTTTCGTCTCTACTGACACTATCAAGGAGAATGTATGCAAAGTGTCTTGCTACCGTTTATCGGAAGCCACGGCTCTTCCGCCCTGTTTTGGCATGATTTGGCCTCTTGTCCTTATGCGAAATCCGTCATGGAATGGTATAAGGTACAAGAGGTCAAATATGTGCCAAAAGCAGCCAATCCCCAAACTTTGCGGAACTTCACCCAAAGAAAGTACTGGGCTCTGAGTTAAGCGGTAGCTCTTCGAAACTAAGAAGAAAGCAAAGGTGCCGATGATTTCAAAGAAGATGGAGAATCGTCAGGGCTGGCGTATCCGAGGATAACGTACGGAATCCCCCAAACTTTGTAGAACTTCACCCAAAGAGAAGTACTGGGCTCTAGTTAAGCGGTAGCTCTTCGAAACTAAGAAGAAAGCAAAGGTGCCGATGATTTCAGAGAAGATGGAGAATCGTCAGGGCTGGCGTATC